>PVKC010051105.1:0-10460 GCA_004027635.1 Crocidura indochinensis
AATGCTTAACAAATAATAATTTTCATTCTGATTGTTATTTCTCAGGAATTATAAAAACATTATGCTAGATGCAGCATCAAAAAATTGCTGTCAAAGTTACAAATGTCTGACAGATGAACTAATTCACTAAGAGACAGATAGATATTAAAAAGATTTTTAAAGGAAAAGTTAAAAATATCTCATCACCAGTGCATTAACGTTTAAGAAAGTTATCTATTATGACAGTATACAAAATTATTTTCCTCTGTATATATATATGGATATGGATATGGATATATATGTGCATATATATAGTCAGCCAATCGGATACTGCTCCATCCATATTTCTTTGTTTATTTTATTTCACCACATCTACTAATGGACCATTATTCTAAATAGAAGGCTGTAACAGGAGCAGGAAAGATAGCACAGCAGTAGGGCATTTGCCTTGCACACAATCAAACCAGGATGGACAGTGATTCAAATTCCAGAATCCCATGTGGTATCCTGTAACTGCCAGGAGCAATTTCTGAATGCAGAACCAGGGGTAACCCCTGAGCGCCACTGGGTATGGCCCCAAAATTTAAAAAATGAATTCTGTAACAAAAGCAATGAGAACATTAGAAACAAGAGAAACCTGTTTTTCCGCCCTGTTTTTCCTTCTTCACCCTATTCCTATGGATATTCCTTTATCACTTATGAGATTCTTCTCATAGTAACTAACGTTAATCGTAAGTAACTACCTTTACCATAACAGATGCTATTTAAAATGTTATTTAAAGGAAATTCTGAAGTCTGATATTAACCTGAGACAACTCATCCTTTTTTCTTTGAAGAACAGATATGTAAGGGCCAGAGAGATCATACACTTGCCAGAGTGCTTATTTTGCACATGATCACTCATGTTCAATTCTATAATCTTCACCATCAAATATGATCCCCCATTTCCATCAGAAGTAATCCCTGGTTGAAAAGTTAGAAGTAAACCCAGAGTGCCGTGAATTGTTGCAGCATTGCCCCACAAATGGAGGTATAGTTATTTTGTACACCAAAAACAAATATTGGCACTAATGCAACCATTTTGGACCAATAACAATTTTTTATAAAATTGAATACATAATAAATATCTATCTGTAGAAAATTATATAGATTTAGTGTATAAACCTATAGTTAATATATAACAAGAATCAAGTAGAAATGTTTCCCTAATTAACTAGCATTTGAGAATGCACTAGACAACTAGATTCACACTAATTTGATAATGTGTGTACATTTCCACATAAAATATTATTCAAATTCAGTGATGTAAAAGAAATTATCTCACAGTTTATATGCATGAAATAGTTGAGAATAACTTAGATAGATATAATATGTGACCCAGAGTTTTTCCAGGATATTAACTTCAGATTGACAGCTGCATTTAACATGGAGTTCACACTGCACCTTCAAAGGGAAGGTCAAAAGTAGATTATTAGATCATTGTTGCAAACCAACCTTTAATTTCTTTTCCATCCAGTATAATATTAACTTGTGTATTTTTCAATTAATATGAATTTGATCAGAAAGCTGGAGTAGACTACAGGAAATATTATGTTGCCACTCTCATGTGTGTATGTCTGCTCCTGATCAATAATTCATTGATTGAAATAAAAAAAATTTGTCACACTGGAAGACAAACTTGAAAAAAAAGTGCAAACAAAGGAGTTATTTATAGCACTTGTGTTGTAAAGTCGACTCCAGTTAAATCCTTGGCACCATATATTTTCACCAAGCTCTACAGGGAGGCATTCATAAACACAGACCAGGAATAGACTTTAAGTACTACTGGGTGTGGGCCTGATCCCCCCAAATAATATAAACAAAATTTATAATTTTCTCTTATACATAATGTATAGTCCCTAATAAAATATATTATAAACATACAATAAACATTTAACATAATATACAATAAATGTACCCATTATAAATATGCAAAATATAATTATAATTCAAGTAAGTTTATAATATACTCCAACATAAACTATTGTAACTAAGTTCTCATCTGATTTTAAAATTTTAAGTAGAAGTTCTCATAGATTTAACTAAGTATGTGAATCCTTGAATTTATAATTAAAGTGTACATATTCAGTATTATGCAGAAATTGAGCTCTGGTTGGTTAAGTTTTCTTTGTAACAAAAATCAAGTTTAATTGTGCTACTATACAAAAACTTCCAGTCAGAAATGTTTTAATACAGTAAATATTTTAATGATCAAATACAATTTTTAACCCCCTGGGAATAAATGTGGGATATAATCCTTTACACCTCACCTTTTTTTTCACCACACCACAATTATAGTGGTTTAAAGTAACCAACATTTTATTATTTCACAGATCTATTAGAAGTTTAGCCTAAGGGACTGAGTGATATTACACTAGGGCATTTATCTTGCAAGTTGCCAACTTGGGTTCAATTTCTAGTATCCCATAGGATACCCTAAGCATCACTAGAAGTAATTCTTAAATGTACAAACAAGACAAAACCTTGACCATTATTAGTTATGCCCACAAAAAAATAAAGAAGGTAGCTGAAGAATAAAATGGCTTATCAAGTCCCTTATCAATTAAAATATCATCACAAGGTTTAGGTCAAGGTGTTAGCATGATTGATATTTATTCCAGAGACTATAGGGATAATAAATTTGGTTACATGCTTCTTCAAGGTGTTGAGTGAACTCAGCTTTGTACCTATAAGACTGAGACTACCATTTCTTTTTTGGTTAGTAGTCAGAATATGGTCACAGAAATTAGTCCCAGTTCTCTCTGCACATGATCCTCTCAAGTATATAGCCAGGAAACTTAGTTTTCTGACATAAGCCATAATAAATTCTTGTTTTTAAAACTTTATGTGATTAGAGTGAAGTCACCCATACAACCCAGTCTATAATTCAGTCTTAAAGTCAGCTAATTAACAACTTCAATTCCATCTGCAAAGTCTCTTTATATCTCAAAAGCCATGGAAGATAATATACTTCTGATATAGCAATAAAGACATAAAGTGAACACTAAGGAACCAAAACTCCTCCTATAACATAAAAGAAGGTGTAAAGGATTTTCTTTGCTATAAGCAAATATTGATTTTGTGATTTTATTTATTTTTATTTATTTTTTTGGCATTAGGGTCACACCGGGCTGCACCTGGCTCTATGCTCAAAAATCGTACCTGGCAGGCTCAGAGGACCATATGAGATGCTGGGATTCGAACCACTGTCTTTCTGTATAAAAGGCAAACACCTTACCTCCATGCTACCTCTCTGGCTCCATATTTTAAAAGCTTTATTCAAATATTAAATATACTAATATATTTTAGTATTTTACAAATAAATATTTATTTTATAATATATTTTAAATTTTAACTGTTTTAATATAAAATATCAGGTGGTTTTTTTTGCTTTGTTTAACTTTCAAATTTGGAGCAAAAAATAAAGGCTATTGACAAAGAGTAGAATAGATAGTGTCAACAAAAGAATCTTTCTTTTTGGAAGATCATAATTTGTGTTCTTCAATAACATGTGTTTTTAAATTATGGTTCATCCATTTTTCTTTCCCAAAGAGAATGCTTCCAAAATTACAAGGAGTAGCTGTCAATCATTACACTGACTCCCGTTTATCTCACTGATCAAATTTTTCAGTCTCTTCCACAGACTGCTGAAAAGGCAAGACATGTAAATGACGGTGCACTTTACCACCCCAGTTCTAGGCAATCAGAGATGACCATAGTAAACTTAGTGCAAAAAAAAATCCTGTTCTCTACACTTTGAAAAAAATTAAAATATGTAGTATTTGTAACAGTACTAAGTGGTCTGGTGCCAAATAGTCTAAGTCTACAATAGCTGATAGATATGGTATATAGTTAGTTAAGATGTTAGCTTTCCCAACACTAATGAAGTACCTAGAAATTTGAAAACCTTTATCCCCAATATGTTAGCCTCATTTTTAAAGCATTTAGACCCATCACATAAGGGTCAGTCCTCCAACTACAACCTACAAATAGATCTCCAATGTCTATTTACAAGTGGGTGTGAGTGCCTATATGGAGAACTCCTCTATGTTTGACTAATCTGTATTGTACATAGTCCCTGCCTATATTGTATAAAGTCCCTGTCATATATTATTCCCCCCTCGATCAGTTTACTACCGTACAAAATTATTACTATTCTCTCACCCCCTCAACCCTGCTCCATTATCTCTCCCTATAGAACCCTCTTTCCCTTCAGTTCTTAACTCTTCAGAAACTGGGACCTTCCCCCTGCCTAGCAAGCTGCCACCTGGCTCCCAAAGTGAAAGGACATCCTCACAGCCCCCCATCTCTACCCCTGCAAGAAGCTACAAACATTGCTCCTGCTGATTCATTCTATGTCACCCTTTTTTCTCCACCTCTCCTCACTGTGAATTGTTACTTGCTACTAGATCTGACTCCAGTGTGACCCCAAGATCGAGAACACTACCTGATTCCTGACTACTACAAGCTATTTCTCAGACTCCACTAGATCCCTGTGTGGGATAAAAATGGATCCTGGATTTTACAAGCCACCATTGTCTGTGTGGGGAACTCAGACAATGAGCGACGTGCACCTTCTGCAAATACGAGGGGAGAGCTGAGGCCAGACTACCAACGTTTACCATGTTGGCACTTGGAGACTCGGGCGGGGAGCGTCCATATTGGAGATCTGAGGCCAGGATATTGGCAGTCACCACTGTAGGCATTTGGGGACTATACCTTCTCACAGGTATCTGGAGGGAAGAGGCCTGAGAGTGGGGCCAAACCTCGGTGACTACCATCATCATCCCCTCCTAAGGCATCCCTCCAGAGGTAGGACCCAGCCACAGGTGACAAAGGAGGGCTGAGAACAAGGACAGAGTATTCTAGCACCAAATGCAAAGAAATATGGGTAAACTAAGGAAGACACTAGTAGCCAAGGGTATGGAGAGACATCTAGAAAGTTTTCAAGTCCAGCAAAATGCACAAGCCCAATAGATGAGGGCATAAAAGTGGCAATGAAAGACATGGGGATAGAAATCAAGGAATCACTAGCCATTGAGTTCAAAAAATCCATAAATGA
Source organism: Crocidura indochinensis (assembly GCA_004027635.1). Taxonomy (NCBI): domain Eukaryota; kingdom Metazoa; phylum Chordata; class Mammalia; order Eulipotyphla; family Soricidae; genus Crocidura; species Crocidura indochinensis. The sequence goes on from PVKC010051105.1 coordinate 5,081, forward strand.
ACAAGTCAACCAACTCAAAGATGAATTTTTACAGAAGATGATAGAATCCATACAAATGGAATTAAAGGAAATAAAAATGTCTTATAGCAAGTTTTAATAGATAAATTACACACAGTTGGAGAATCACATAGAGGAACTTGAAGAAAAATTATGAACCAAAATTGACAAAGAGCCAATAAGAAAATAAGAGGTAAAGCATTGGAATAAAATGTTAGGTATTTAATGAACAAAGACAAAAGAAATAATCTACAGGTTGTAGGAATACCAGAAGGGGATGGAATAGGGAAAAGAGAAGAATAAGTGTTGGGGGAAATAGCAGAAAACTTTTCCATCCTCTGGAAAGAGGCTCCGGTACAAATCCAAGAGGCAAAAAGAGTCCCTAATAACATAGACCCTAATAAACAGACACCAAAATATACAGTAATCCAAATGGCAAAAAAGAGAGAAACATGAATTCCTCAAAGCAATAAGGGGGAAAGACTCTCAGTATAAAAAGAAGAAACATTAGAATCAAACCAAATCACCCATTTGAAACAATTCAAGCAAGACAGTGGAATGACATATTCAAACTACTGAATGACAGAAACTTCCAACCTAGAGTCCACTACCCAGCAAAACTCTCATTCATTTGGGAGGGAGAACTAAAAACATTCTTGACAAGAAAAAACTCACACAATTTGTGCTAACCAAACCAACTCTAAATGAACTACTCAAAGATGTATTGCACAATCCAAATCCCCAAATTGTAACAACAACCACCCTACTCAATACAATAGCACAACAACCCCCTCTGTCAATAATCTCACTAAATGTCAATGGACTAAGTTCCCCCATTAAAATACACAGAATAGAGGGTTGGATCAGAAAATAAAAACCAAATATCTGCTGCCTGAAAGAAACACACACCTAATAGAACAAGATAGACACAGGCTTAGAATAAAAGAATGGAAATTAATCATTCAAGCCAATGAAAAAGAAAAAAAGTAGGACAGTCATTCTTATATTGGGTAAAATTTCATTTAACCTCAAGAAAGTGCTCAGAGACCAAGAGGGTCATTATTTACTGATCAGGGAAATACTAGACCAAGTAGTACTAACTCTGGTCAACATTTATGCACCAAATGCAGAGGCAGAAAATATATAAGTCATTTTCTCATAAACCTAGAGAAACATATGGAAGGAAACATGATAGTAGTATAAGATTTCAATACTCCACAATCACCACTAGACAGATCTAAAAGGCAGAAAACTACCAAAGACTTAAGAGCCCTAAATGAGAAATTAGAGGAAATAGGACTAATGGACTTATACAGAGATATCCACCCCAAAAATTCAGAATACACATTCTTCTCAAGTGCACATGGAATCTTCTCCAAAATAGATCATGCCTTAGGATATCAATCTAACTTGCACAAAATTACAAATATAAGGATTGTTAAAAGCACCCTATCAGATCATTATGCAACAGAGATCAAGATTAACTGTAAAAAGTAACTGTGGAGAAAATCCAACACCTGAAGATTAAACAACATGCTACTCAACAACAGTTGGATCAAAGAGGAGATCAAGGAAGAAATAAAAACGTTCCTTAAGACAAAACACAATGAAGAGACAAATTGTCAAAAATCTGTGGAACAAAGCAAAAGCAGTAATTAAGGGGAAATTCATAGTATATGTCATAAAAGAGAAAAATGCCAAAATCAACAGTTTACAAGGACACCTTAAAGATCTGGAAAAACAGCAGCAAAGGAACCAAAAATCAGCCAGAAAAAAAGAAGTAATAAAAACAGAAATAAACATAGAAGCAAAGAAAGCAATACAAAAAAAATCAATGAGTTAGTTTTTTGAAATAAAAAACAAGATAGACAAACCACTGGCAAGACTCACCATGAAAAGTGAAAGCACCCAAATAAATAGGATCACAAATAAAAGCGGAGAGATCACAACAAAGTGCCAAGAAATTTAAGACATCGTGAAGTATTATTGTGAACTCACACTAATCTAGGACAGACTGTGGTTTGATACCCCAGCATCCCATATGGTTCCCCAAGCCAGGGGTGATTTCTGTGCACATATCAAGGAGTAACTCCTGCGTGTCACCGGGTGTGCCCCCCCCCAAAAAAAAACAATAGAATCAAAAGATACAAACTATATCAAGCTAAACACAAAATGGACCTCTTACACTAGTAGTCCAGGAAGCTAAAGGTAGAGATATGGGATGCATGCTGGAAACTTTGGTTGAGGGAGGTCACTACTGGTGGGGAAAATGGCCCCAATGTAAGCTTGAAATACAACTGTGATAAACTTGTAACTCAGAATGGTCTCGATAAAAAAATGTAAAAAGATGTTAGCTTTTGTAAACGAACAGGGTTTTGGCAGTGTATAAATGTCACAGCATTGCTCACTGCTTTTTTCACATCTTAATCAGCATCATGGCAACTTCCTGGAACTGTTTATCCAGTAGTTTGAAATAATTCTTCAGAATGTTAAAGGGCTACCTCAAACAAAATCCATCTTTCCTCAAACAGTTATCAAACAGATTATTTTTATACTAAAAGCACAATTTATTGTAAAGCATACCCAAGAATTTATCCACAAAAGACAAATACATCAGTGCCTGCTGCTTTCAATCTCAGTGCATTTGCCAAAATTTTGAATAAATATAGCAACATCACACACAGTGTCTTCTTAACAAGCTCAGTGCATAAGGAGATTGAAAAATGGTACCAAGACATGATATATTTTTAGCTGAGGATATTATTAATAAGATCATTTTAATTAACATAGAATCATTATTGTTGCTTCTTGTAGTACTGGAGGTCAAATACAAGTATAGCAAATGAGTCTACTGCTGAGTAAGCTCCCTTGACCCAAACTGTCTCGCTATACACTCTACAGTTTAGAATACTCCATTATAAATCAGATGATGGGTATGTCTCAAAGGAATTACATTTTCTGATGGTGCTTAGCATAGAGAAGAGAGCACAAATTTTGAAGTCAGATATTAATTGGATTCAGGAGCAACCTAAGTCCTTTACCAGGTATAGAATGTTGAACAGTTCAAATAATTTCTCAGTTCAAATATTTGTCATATATGTCTTAGCTTCTCATCAATCATAGGGGATTAGTCATACTTCTCTTAAGTAAATATCACTTATCTAAATTAATCTAAATACTAAATATATATTAAAATATAATGAATATTTAAATATTTAAAATATTTAATATTTAATAAATATTTAATTTTATTTATTTAATAAAATATTTAAATATAAAATAATATATTTATTTTATAGAATAAGAATAGTGGACACTATCCATAAAATAAATGTGAAATGGATTAAAGAACTTGATATCAGATCTGAATTAATAAATTATATTTAAGAAAACATAGGTAGAACACTTCATTACACTGAAGTCGGAAGCATCTTCAATGATTTAATGACATTTGTCATGTGAATGTAAGAAAAGGTATAAATAAATGGGACTATATAAAATTACGAAGCTTCTACACAGAAAAAATACATAATGAAGATGTATGCTTCAGAGATTGGAAGAGAGGAGGCATGGGGAGGACGAGAGGGACTGAGGATATTGGTGGCAGGAAATGTGCACTGGTAAAGGTTGTTGTATATTGTATGACTGTAACTCAATCACTGAATACTTTATGAAAAAACTATTATGAACAACCTCGTAACCGTTGGTGTTTAAATTAAAAAAAATCAGATGACCAGAATAAAAATTTACTGGAAGAAAATATCTGACCAACAGTTATATGACAGAGTATATAAGTATACTCTGTATATATATATGTATATATTGCATATTTATATACATATATAAACAATGGTGTAACTTTACTATAGAAGAACAAACAATCAGGTAAAAAATGTGGAGGGAAGATGAACAGAAACTTCCTCAATAAAAACGGATGGCAAATAGTTATAGAATAAATGCTTTGCATAATGGATTATGAGAAAAAATGCCTGTCAAAACAGCAATAAAACATCATATCAATGAGAGTAGCACAAATCACAAAGAACAGAAACATCCACTACATGCAAGATATGGGAAAATGAAACACTCATCTTCTGCTATAGGGATGTCGACTAGTCCAACCTTTTTTGAGAAACAGTATGGTCGCCTCTCATAAAAGAAGTTGAGAGTCATCTAAGCCAGGAATTCCACTTCTTAGCATCTACACCAAGAACCCAAAAATTCTAGAGAAGATATTTGAGCTCCTATTTGTAAAGCAGTATCCATAGCCTTCAGTGAATAGCCAGATCATTTGGAAACCCAAGTACCTAAGAACAGGTGATTGGAAAAAGAAACCACGGTATATGCACAGAATAGAAAAGTATAAGAAACTTGGGGCCAGAGAGGTGACAGAAGTGGTAAGGCATCCATCTGCCCTGCCAGCCGTAACCTAGGATGAACCACAGTTTGATTCCTCAGCGTCCCATATGTTCTCCAAAGCCAGGAGTGATTTCTGAGTGCATAGCCAGGAGTAACCCTGAGTGTCACCAGGTGTGACCCCCCCAAAAAACAAAAACAAAAGAAACTTATGCAATTTGATGCTCTATATGTTGTATTTTGAGAAAATTGTGTTAAGTAAAATTAATCAGAAGGAAAGGGACAGATAAAATGACCTCTCTAATTATAAGATGATAAAAAACTGTAAGGAAATTTTAAAAATGGCTAAAGGTAACAAAATCTAAGAACTGATTTGCAGAACTGGTGATGGGAATAGGGAGGAGAGAATGACAGGGACACTCTGGTGGTATATGAGGTATTGCACCATTATAGACAAGAAACTTTATCATTAACAATAATATCAATTACTAAAATAAAAATTTAAATTATAATATATAATTCAGGTATTGGATTATTTATTGAAAATGTTTTCAAAAATATTTATACATACGACTATTCATAGAAGGATTTAATACAACAGCTCAAGAGTTGGAATCTATCTAAATGTCCTACAACAATCAAGTGTATCCTCAAGATGCAGTACACATATAATGAAATAGTACTTTGAGTCATCATACAATTAGCTAAATTATGAATGGAACTGAAAGATACCATGTTAATTGAAGTAAGCCAGAAGAAGGATAAATACAGGATATCACTATATGCAGTATTTAGAATAATTGCATAAAAGAATGCAATAGTTTAAATAGGAGTTATCTAAAACACTCTTCGCCTCAGAGAATTGTGAGAAGGAAAGAAATTGAGTAGAAGGGGAGAAAGACAGATATAAATTAAGAGAACTGGGTTTTGTGGGGATTCAGGTAAGCCTATGGGATTTCTGACCTCCAGAGTACCTCTGGGGAAACGTGGCATTTTATTGGCAACAGCACTTTCCAGGTAGCTCCCT
>PVKC010051106.1:0-10457 GCA_004027635.1 Crocidura indochinensis
TGGTATGGCTGTAGACTCTTCTTCCTTTTTCTTTTATTCTTTTTCCTCCTCCTCTTCTACTTCTTCCTCTTCTTTATCTTTCCCCTTCTCTTCTCCATTTTCTTCTTTCTTTTCTTTCCCTTCTTCCTCTTTTCTTGTCTTTTTCTTCTCTTCTTTTCCTTCTTCCCCTTCTCTTCCTCATCTTTTTCTTCTTCCTTCTACTCTTCTTCCTCCTTTTCTTCTTCTTCTTTTTCTTCTTTTCTTACTATTCTTTGCCCTCTTCTTACTCTCCTTCCTCCTCTTCTTTTTCAGAAGAAAGGGATGAATCCTTTTCATCTACCTCCTCTTACTATTTTTCACAATATTCTTCTTACTCCTCTTCACCTTATTACTCTTCTTTGCCTTATTTTTCTTACTCTTCTTCTTTGCCTTATTCTTCTTAAAATTCTTCTTCCTCCTCTTCCTGTTCCTCTTCCTCAAACTCCTCTTATTATTGTTGTTCTGGGTTTCTGGGACTTTATTGATTCCTATGTTGTTTCTGTTGAGTTTCTCAAAGACTTCTATTTTCATCGGTTCACATTCTTTGAGTACTTTAGACATTGTCTGATCATTTGGTTTAAAGTTCTTTTCCAAACTCTTCTGTTGTATGGAGTTGGTCTGCATCTCAACATAAGGAGTTATATAGCCAAAAAGTCATATTTATCCTGACACAGATCCTTTCCTTTCAAATTAAGTTTAGGTGTGAGGGATCCCCCAAATCCTTGCTAATTCCCTTTTATGTTACAGATTAATGGATTAATGGGTTTTGCTGAGAGATGGGTTAGGCTGCTGTATCCACCTATGGAAGCCTCAGGGTAGAAGGGATAAAGGACTCCAAGCCATGAGATACTTGGGCTGAGTTTGGGAGTAATTATTTTTACCATTCTTTATCTCCTCCTCCTCCTCCTATGTTGTGTGTTCTGGGATTTCTGCCTCTCTTTTGCAAGGAGCACAGATTTCAAAATAATTTAAGCTTTAGGCAAAATGATAAAGTGGGTTTAGATCTCCCAGTGTCTCCTCTGCCCATCCTTTCTGCTCTTCTCAATATAGTTGGTGATTTCCCCCTCTGGTGCCCTAGAAATTCCACTATATTCCTTAATTTATCTGAGGAAATTTTTATACTCTACCACAATACTTATCAGCTCTCAACAGCTCTCTCTTGATTTAATTCCATCTTCCTGCCTGAAATCTGTAGGGCTGGTTCTCCATTTGGTTTGGTTCTGTCACAATTGGCTTACTTAATTAAATCTATCTTCAATGATCCAGTATTATCTTTGTCTTCACCCTTAGGGGTATAAAAACTTAAACTTCTACTCAGAAGGCATTATACAGACAACAACATTCACAATGAAGTAAAAATGAGAATGTTTTCCTTTTTTTCTTTTCTTTCTGACCATAGGCCTTTACTGGAAAAAGTAGAACCACATCCTGGGTCAAGAACAGTTAGGAGTATGGGGCCAATCCATACTTGTCATCCAGGTGACAAGAATATGCAAAGAAGAAATATCTCGAATATCCCAAAATATCCTATAAATATCCTAAAAAAGTTATTCCAACAATTTTTCCTTTATTGATTTCATAGAAAATGCAGAAATATGAGCTAAAACAAAGTAAACCATGTCCCAAAGGTCCATGCAATAGGTTGAAATCCCTATATGAATGATAAAAAGGTGGCAATATTTTGCATCAGCACAGCAAAAGTTGGGGAAATTAAAAGAAAAGTCCTCTAGTATAAGAGCAGGGTGTCCTTACCCATGAAGCATCTTATCATTCAACCAAGTACAGGCTTCAGGCAGACTAATTTGTCTAACCCCAAAGATTATTTTTCTCAGTTCTTTTTCTCAATGTTTTTGATTTTAGGGAAAAATGTTTGATGGGAATCAATTTTGAACTTATCTTAGTGCCTGCTTGGATTTTTCTTAGTCCATTTACAACTTCATACCACTTCTGCTGCTCTTACTTGTTTATACTTCTCTTTTCTGGGCATAAACTTTTGTTTTGAATGATAAAACTAATAAAACTGAAGATGGGGAGCTCTCTTTATATGATACTGAAGGGGAACTGTGTGGTAAGGTGAGAACCATCTTCCTTGTTCCAGCAAATTTGTTTTTGTTTTGCTTTGTTTTATTAACACCAGGCAGTGCTCATGATTTACTTCTGGTTCTGTGTTCAGGATTACTCCTAAAGGTGCTTTCAGAGGCTATCTATGTTGCCCAGAATTCACTTAGGTAGGCTACATGCAAGGCAAGCACTCTCTCTATATCTCTCTGGCCTTTAGAAATCAAACTTTAAAAAAGCATTTTATTCTTCCTAAATACTAAAGAACAGTGAAAGACAAACTAATTACAATAAAAATATTGCTTACCAAGCAACTTTATTTTTCTATAACATAATTTTTGAAATTTTTTTTTTTTGGCTTTTGGTTTTTGGGCCACAACTGGTGACACTCAGGGCTTACTCCTGGCTATGTGTTCAGAAATCACCTCTGGCTTGGGGGGCCATTTGGGATGCTGGAGGATCTAACTGCAGTCTGTCCTAGGTCAGTGGTGTGCAAGACAAATGCCCTAGTGCTGCACCACTGCTCTAGTCCCTCATTTTTGAAATCTTAAAAACCCATGCATTCTCAATAATCATGTAGGAAAGGAATATATTAATAGGAACGAGTATGAAAGGGGGCTTGAAGGATTGATATTTAAAAAGCAGAGTTATTTTCCTTGGCTGAAATTTCAGACAGGCTGCCAAGGGAGCTTTTGGCTGGCAGGCCTGATTGCCTTCAAATCATATTTTGGTCTTTACTTGTGGTAAAGCTGACCCTACAGAGCACTATTGGCACTGGCAGAGGCAATCTGAATCATGCTTTCAGGCTGGAGAGATTCAGGCAGGAGCGCCACCCACAGGCTACAGGTTGTTGGACTGAGTGTATTACTTGGGAAAAGGTGAAGCAAAGAAGAGGGGGCAGAGGGAGACCTGGAATGGAGATGAGTGGATGGGAATGGAGGGGGAGATATCCTAGGCCAAGAGCAATATCCAAAGATGATAAACTTCACCACTGAAATATTAGAACTCATTTTGAACAGGGTGCATGCAGTAAATCAATTCTGGACCAAAATCCTGACCACAGCAGCATTACCTTCAATCAAATATTATCTTAGATCTTGGGTACAGATCTCATGGATTGAAGAGTTCAATGATTATAAAATGAACACCAGGGCCTGAACAATAGCACAGTGGGTAAGGAGTTTGTCTTGTATGCGCTGACCAGGGTTCTACCACTGCCACCCCTCACTTCTTTTTTCTTTTCTTTTTTTATTGAGATCAATATGAATTAAAAGTCTTTCACAGTTATATTTAAGGTACCTAGAGATAGTGATTTCCCACCACCACTGTTGCCTTTCCTTTGCCCCTGTTCCCAGCATGCTTCCCCTATTTCCACTCTTAGCCCCCTGAACTGCTAGTGTAACAAGTTCCCTTTGTGTATAGCTTGTTGTAGTTTGGGTCTCTTAATTCTATTGTCATTGACTTTTTGTTGGGGGTATTGAGGAATGATCTTTTATTATTTCCACTCAATGTTCATGAGAATGCTTGCCCCTGGTAATCCACTCTACGCCCCCTCAATTTATGAAGCAGAACAAGCTGATTCATGTTCTATGGTTCTGTTGAAAAAAAAAGAGAAAAAAAGCAGGGATAAGCCCCTGTGTAGAAGCTATGAATTTAAATTTAAAAGAAGGAGAGAAAAAAACAAAAACAAAAAACAAAAACAAAACCACACCAAATTAAGAAAATAAAGAAAAGATAAAAATAGTACAAGGGCTGGTGTGGCAAGGTGTGTGTGTACGTGTGTGTGTGTGTATGTGTGTGTGTGTGTGTGTGTGTGTGCGCGCGCGTGTGATGCGTGTATACATAGGCACAGTTATTGGGGAAAATTAGAGAGGAAATTCCCTTGGCCTAAGAGATACAGGGTTTATCTATCCTTGAGGCACACTGTATAGGAATCAACTATACGCTGTGGCCATGCTCATTTTCGAACCCCAAGTTGTTTATTATTATGGTGCCAAGAAATGTTCTGCTCAGTTGTGGTTGTCAAGGTCAGTCTTCTGTAATTAGAGATCTTGGTTTTGCACAGGCCCTAGGACAAAATCTAGGATATAGTCTTCATTTATGTTTCCAGAATTTTTGCTCAGTAATGCTTGTTGCAGTCAGTCTTCTGTAATTAGTGATACTGGTTTTTGCACAGGTTAAGGGCAGAGTGTCTTCTGATTTCATCTCACCTTTAGGTGATGAGATTGGGGAACTTGCCCTTAGATCAAGTTGTTGCTGTTTCCTCATTGTCAGGATGTTGTATGCACTTAACCTAGAGCAAGTTGGTGCCAGAGTGGTATTAGGGACTCTCCTGGGGGGGGGGAGGGTTGTTTCTGGTGCTGGTGCAGGGAACTGTGTCAGTACTAAGGTTGTGATCCAGGGTTTGGGGTTAGACAGTCAATGTCCCATCTTGTGCAGTCCAATGGAGTCCACATGACAAGTGTTCAGGGTGAGAGGTGCCCCTGTATTATGAACTATATGAGTTTTTATTCCAAGTAGATAAGAGCTTGTTTCTATACAAAAAATTTCCCATTTTCAGTGTGCCGATGCAAAAAGGAACGATATCATATTATATTGTTGGTGCATTACAGTGTAGAAATAGCAGGCTCTACAGTCTCTGTGCCCTGGTTTTGGCCTTAGCTATTTTATTCCAGGATAGACTTTTCTTTTAGAATTTCATGTTAAGTAGAGCCAGAACAAGCAAAGAAAAATAAATAAATAAATAAGAATTGAGAGGAAAAAAAAGGATGGAGGAGGTCAACTTTGCATTTGGAAATAGAAACACTAAGAGGTATAGCTGTTTAGCAAGCAAACATACATAGAAGAACATGTAAATTTCACATTAAGCCTTTTGAGACAATCTTGGGGTGGGGTTGAGATCTAGCGTATATTTATTCCCACATTGTGGTCTATTTGATAGTGAGAGATGATTTGCAGCAGTACAGGTTCAAGTAGTGTCCTTGAGTTGGGGAACCTTCTGGAGCTGAGTCTGATAGCATGCTCCAGTCCATGTTGTGGGGGTTGTCACACACACATACACACACACACACATACACACACATATGATCTCTTGAGCTCTGCCAGGAATGATCTCTGAGTGCAGAGTCAGGAAGTAAGTCCTGAGTGCCTCTGAATTTGGCCCTCAAGCACCCCCCCTAACCTCCCCAAATTAAAACCAGATAACATAGTCTGTTTATGAAGCCAACTTGTTTCAGTCAGCTCTACTGTTACAATGATTTGTAAAAAGGTACCATTTTCTCTTTCAAGAGAAATTAAGATACAGGGATTATAGGATTTGCCTATGTTCTCTGCTTAAATAAATTTCACTGAACCTATTTTCCCCCTAAAATTTAAACTACTTTCATATCTATGAAATGTTTATTTTTCCTAAAAATTGTTCTTAAATAATTATCCTATATCTAAGAGGTTTAATTACCTTTTTTTACTGTTCACAATATAAGACCCATATAAAAATCATACTACCCTAAAAATGTTACCAATTTAAATTTGACAATATGTGGAGGAAAAAATTATGTGATCATGTGTATTATAATGGTTAATAAATTACATATGCCTATAATAGAAACCTTGCAAGTATTTTATAGAATTAGTGTAATATTGCACTCCTGAACAATTAGGCTGATCAAATTTCCTTCTAAAAATCAGTAGTTTTTATTTTATTTTAAAATTACTCAATACATTTTATTAGAAATTAAGTTTCTTATGTATTAATCATTATTTGATATTTTTACATCAATTAGAACAAATGAGAATAATCATAAATGGTGTAGTTACTTTTATTGCTATATGAATACATTTTTTTTTTGGTTTTTGGGTCACACCCAGCAGTGCTCAGGGGTTACTCCTGGCTCCATGCTCAGAAATTGCTCCTGGCAGGCACAGGGGACCATATGGGGCATCGGGATTCGAACCGATGACAGTGTATGAATACTTTTAAAGAAATTCTATGTTTACTTGAAGTATGGGACAATCTTCTTAAACAATATTTTCTTTAAAATCAAGAATCAACTTTAATACATGTACACTATTTTAGAATATATAATCTATTTGGAAACATTATAAAAGAATGTGGAGACAAAACTGTTTTACCCTTCTCTGTGGTTATTATGAAAAGCTTTCAAAGTATTTTGCAATCAATTTTTATTATAGATCCTTTATAAAAACCCTTCAAAATATAATCACCGACTCATAAAATAGTAAAGGGAAAGGGAAAAACTAAGAAGCATGGCACACTTCAAATGACATCATAACCAGAGGCCAACACTATTATTTTTTAACACTGTTATTTTTATTTTATTTATTTATTTAGTTTTTTTGTTTTTTCCGGCCACACCCAGTTGATGCTCAGGGGTTACTCCAGGCAAAGCACTAAGATATTGCCTCTGGCTTAGGGGGACCATATGGGACACTGGGGGATCGAACCTCGGTCCTTCCTTGGCTAGCTCTTGTAAAGCAGACACCTTACCTCTAGCTCCACCTCGCTGGCCCAACACTATTATTTTTAATGCCTTTGTATACTGATAAGGATGGACAAAAAGACCAACATTTTCACTTTTTCCAGACTCATATGTTGCTGTCAATACCACCTTTTACATTAATTTTTTAGTGGATACCATGAATACTTATGTGCTCTGGGAGAAAACAGTTTTTCAAATAAATGAGTTCTGAAAATAGCATCAATTTTGAGAAATAAAATGAAGGATAGTAGTTATAAACTAAAATGTTTATTTAACAGTAGATTTTCTGAAAATTGAAAAGAAGATTTAGATGAAAGACTAAAAGAATCTAAGCAAAAAAAAAAAAAAAAACCACCAAACTGTCAATGAAACTTGGTAGAAAGTGAACAGCTGAAACGGCATTAATAAGGTTACATAAGGACACATTTGTGTTATGTCTATGGAAGTAAATTAAAGTACTTATGTTAAAACAATGCTGTTTTGCCAGAAATAATCACTTTGATTTCTGAAATCAATATTTTTTGGTTCCTTGGGCTAATGTTAACCTCGTAACTTTGACAAATGTAACTAACTTTAGGAAAGTTTTCCATTTTTTTTTTTTACAAAAGCATTCTAAGACATCAATATAGTGTTCACAAATTTGACTCAAGTTCTATTTAATATTATCTCAATTTTTTTAAAAGAATATTCATTTGATCTGCTTTTATATTTAAAAATTAAACTGCTACAAAAGATATGGATGAGTAGTATGGATCAGCAGGAAAGTGGGTGGAGGGGAAGGAAAGGAGAGGGAGGGGTGGAAACAATTTTGTCTACGAAAGAATATATAAAATAGACATTCATTACAATAAAACACTATATTGATGTCTAAGAATGCTTTTGTAAAAAAAAAATGGAAAATTTTCCTAAAGTTAGTTAGTTGTCTAGTGTAAGTTGCTTATTCCTGGTCCTCATTTGCCTCCTCTATGTCTCTTTCCCCGAGAACAGCCTGTAGGAATTCTGGTGGCCCCTGAGCATTGCTGGAGCAGGGATCAATAAAACATATATGTATAGTATGTACTTCTCCTAGCAAAATGTATTAAGAGAAAAATTTTCTTTCCAACTTTACATTAAACCCAGACACTTAAAAACAATATCTTATAATATTGCAAAATTTGGAGCTAGATTCAAGATATCTTCCAGAGAAATTCTTTTAAAGAAGGTGGACTTATTTTATATTTATTCCTTTGTTGTTGTTGTTGTTGTTGTTTTTGAGCCACACCCAGAGGCTCTCAGGGGTTACTCCTGGTTCTGCACTCAGAAATTGCTCCCAGCAGGCTAGGGGAATCAGATGGGATCCTGGGGTTCAAACCTGGGTTGGCTACATGCAATGCAAATGCCCTGTACTCTGTGCTATTGCTCTGGCCCCAATATATTTATTATTTCTTAAAAGACTTGCATTTTGTCCTTAGTCTCTTCTTCACAGGTAAGATCAAGTTTCACCTATATTCCATTGTACATTATAAATATCCTTCTCATAACTTATGCATTTTCCTCATTTATTTCAAATCTATTTCCCTAAATTTTCTTAATCTCCTTCTGTTCTTTTATTCAACTTTTATCACTTCAGACTGTCTTATCCCAAATCCTAATATACTTACAATGTGAAGGATCAGGCTATATTTTTCTGTTGCATGTTTCAGCATCCAATATAGTAAATGATGTAGTTATGTTAAATTATTGCCCAGTAAATTAGTTATATTTCTTTTATGTATGAGTCAGCAAGAAAGATGGATCAAAACAACTCTTAATGTGATTATTATGTTTCAATTAGCTGTAGTAAGCCCTTGATGGAATTTGGCATCTCTTCCTTTAATGTTTTTTGAAAGTTTAGTGAGGTCTAGTGATCTTGTTCTTACTCCTCACTCCTCTAATTGTCTTTGTTGTGGCTGGGGCTGCCTTGCTCTTATTACCACAGCTGCAGAAAATCTTATTTACTCGATGAGTTCTGAACTTGTACTCAGAGTGTAGAAAATGTTGTTAAAATAGATCAAATTTCAGTCCTCAAAAACTTCTATAGTGTAATTTGTAAATTTTTGAAGGGTTAAATATATTTACAGAGGTTGCTTATTTCTACCTTGTCGATGGCATTTTAAAGATGTCATTTTAAATTTTCCTCTGAATTTTTTTTAACATTCAAATCATTACCTCATATAAGTTTGTGAAATACCAAAAAGGTTTCCTTAAAAGCAAACCCTTGTACTTATTATTTTAAACATATAGATTTTTGCTTCGAAATCCAAATCTTCTGAATATTGCTCAAGGGTAAAATTTATGTGTTGAATTTGTAATCAGTTGTTCCTCTGTAAAATTCTTTCCTTAAAGACTTGTTAAATTGTTCTCTCTCCCTTCCCTCTCCTCTCTTTCTCTCTCTCTCTCTCTCTCTCTCTCTCTCTCTCTCTCTCTCTTTCTCTCTCTTTCCTTGAGCTAATTTTGGGTTGGCTGAAAGTAATTCAGACTCCTCTCCACTCTCTTAGATCTAAAAAGTCTTTTTACCTCTCTCCCAGGCTGTTTCTGATGAAAAGATAATTTTCCTAAGCTAGAATTCTGTTTAGCATACCATTTCTCCTCTCATATTTATCTACACCATAATCAAATTACTTGGTCACACTTTTCAGAATATACTTATATTTTTTATCCTGAAAATCTGGTACTTGTGATTAATCCACAGGAATTTATTCATAGCTTCATCTTTACCTCAATACTTCAAATTCCCTACAAAGCTTAGGTCATTCTTTAAATTTGACTTGAAATGGTAATATTATTCTTGTGGTATTGAGTTATTCTTACTTTAGTATTACAAATTACCTTTTTAAAACTTAAATTTTAGGTTATCTGTATTACTAAAAGAGTTATTCAATTTTTATAGAGAGAGAATAGCTAAATATTTTCTAAATCTTTTCATATAGAATTCATATCTTTTATTCCAGGACAGAGAGAATAGAATTCTCTAACAAAAAATACCCATATCCTTTGTCAGTTAGATATTTGAATTTTTGTATTATTTTTATTAGGTAATTTCAAATTATTTGTGGTTGCTCCTTTTACTACAACAACTAGTAAAAACTAAGGAATGAGGACAAAGCTTGGTGTATAATGAAGCTCCAATAAATATTACTAAATATTACTATTTTCTTTTGTAGGTTTTGAGTGTAGAACTTTTTTTTTTCATGGTTTTTGTGTCACACCCTGCAGTGCTCAGGGGATACTCCTGGATCCATGCTCAGAAATTGTTCCTGGCAGGCACGGGGGTTGGGGGACCATATGGGACACTGGAATTCGAACTGATGACCTTCTGCATGAAAGGCAAATTCCTTACTCCATGCTATCTTTCCGGCCCCAAGTGTAGAATTTCTAATTGTTCTTAATGCAAGGTTTTAGCAGAATTTTAAAAATATGCCTCCAATACCTTCAAAAATTTTTAGAATGTACTCATTAGAAAAAGAAAATGAGTCACTGAGAGCCTGGAGTAATAGTATAGTGAGTAGGGAATTCCCCAAGCTGGGTTCGATTTCTGGTATCCCATATTGTCGCCAGTCCTCTAGGAATAATTCCTGAGTGCAGAGCCAGGAGTAACTCCTTAACACATCTGAAACAGTCCCAAAACAAAACAAAGCAGAACAACAACAATAAAAAAACGAGTCAGTAATATCTCAAAGTTTATAGTGCTTGAAGTCATGAAATTTTCCTACACACGGATGTACATGGAATCTATCATGCTGAGTGAAATAAGTCAGAGAGAGAAAAATGCAGAATGGTATCACTCATCTATGGGTTTTAAGAAAAATGAAAGACATTCTTGCAATAATAATAATTTTCAGACACAAAAGAGAAAAGAGCTGG
>PVKC010051107.1:0-10471 GCA_004027635.1 Crocidura indochinensis
GCAGCATCTTATAGTTTTAATGTAGAGGACATTTCTCCATGCACGTGTGGTACATAATATATCTATTTTAAAGTAACAGTATTCTCATTAATAATTGTGAGTTTCTACTCAAACACTTTCTGTCTGATAATACCTAATATTTAAAAGGCTTTAAACGGCTGTTTCATTACTTTGTCATTTTTTTTGTCTTCTTGTGTGTTGTGAGCTATGCCATTCAACAATGCTGTCAGGTGCTACATAATAGTAGCTTTGTCAGCAATGCAACATTCACACATACACACACACTATATATATATATATACATATATATACTATATATATATAGTTTAGGCGTGTATTAGCCTTACTATTTAGGCTTATGAAAGTATACTCTGATTTTATTGCAATGGAATGTTCTAATTATGCATTTTCAAGGCATTAAGAGACTCAAAATCATTATTATTATGAAAATAATGTCTTATGCTTAGACTTCAAAGTAATTTAAGACCTCTAGAGAAGTCTTAGCTGTTCATCCCCTTTTAAGTTCTATTACATTTATGTTCCCTCATTTACTTTCTTATTTTTTAATTTAGGAAGATTGAGTAGAAGTAGTAAAGGAGAAGAAGGGGACTAAATGTGTTTAGATCAATGTTATTCTGCTGAAGCCTGCTTAATGAAAAAAGAGTATTATAGAAATAAGTTAGGCACATCTTTGCATAGTAATCCCAACTTTCAAATTCTTTACCTAAAAGTTACTGTGGCATTCAAATTTAAATATTTTGCATACTCTAGCCCTAAATTATATGTCATTAAAACTTACAAATTTTATTTATGCTAAATAATAGTTGTAATCATACTACTTATTCTGCACAATTGAGACCAGTGTTTTCCTCTTTATAAGGTAAATAGTTTATATTTTCTATAAATTTGTACATGTTATACAAATATATCAATTGAAACTTATGATTTTATATTAGGAAGACTGGCTTATATACTGGGTGCTATAAACAGTAAAGATAACAGACTGTTTTGATTCAAGTCTTGGTGTTGTCAGTAAATTTGTGAAAACTCTCTAATCTTCTATAAACTACCTCTATAAACTGTTTAATAACTTCACCGCCTTTTTAACTAAACTTAGACAAATATAGTAATACTTCAAAGAATCATGATAAGAAATTATAATACTTATGAGGCCTTGGAACAATACCTGTCATGAAATAAGTATCCAAGATATATTGCTATTACTACTATTAATAAAAATAGTGCCTTTTACTTTATCATTTTCTCTTATTTCCTTTTATGGATGGCAAAACCATATGACATCAACCAGTAATTTAGAATTAGTTCATAAGAAACATATCCTGGGTGCAAAATAATATGTTCTGATTCCAAATTAAAGTTATTTTTCAATATACCAAATTATATGTGTGAAAATATAAACTTGTAAATGTTTATAAAGTTTTACATCTTCATCCTAATCACTAACCCACGATATTGTACTATGAAAATTCTATGAACAGATATTCAGAAAGGTAGTCTATTGAGAATAAATGTTCAATATCCTTTATCTTTGCTTCTTCAAATCAATTTATTTCATTTTGCTACAATTGATTGAAGTTATCAAGTAACTATTCATATTAAAGAAGTTCTCTCAGAACATATACATACATTTTAAATTTAGCATTATCAATGAATCATAATTATAATTTGTAAAACATCAAGTCTAAGGTATTAATTGCAGTTACTTAGACAACTGTAATGTCATAGCTATTATTTCATCTCCAAATTTTTATACCTTCTAGAAATAATAAACTTAAATTTAAACTCCAAGTGGACTTTCTGGTAAATTCCATACTATTAATGTTCTTTGGATTCCGTATGTTAAAATACACATACATTTATATGCAATGCATAAAAGTTGAACGTTAGGGGTCAGAGTGGTGGTGCAAGAGGTAGGGTGCTTCCCTTGCTAGGACAGACCATGGTTTGATCCCCCAGCATCCCATTAGGCCCCCAAGCCAGGAGAGATGTCTGAGTACATAGCCAGGAGTAACCCCTGAGTGTTACCTGTGTGGCCTAAAAAAAAAAAAAGAAAAAGAAAAGAAAAAGGAAGTTGAAAGTTAAAAATAGAGAAACAAAATTACTATAATGTCAAAAGCTTGAAAATGCATTCAGTATCTTTCATTGTTGTTACATATATTTCTGAGCTTGAGTTGAAACTTAAGGGTATAGAATCTAGAAGCAAAGGCAGCAAAAAATTTGATTAATTAGTGTTTTTATTTTTGATTTTTTCCTATGCTTCATCTTTGTGTGCATTTTTCTGAAATTCCATAATAGTAGAATAAAAATTTTCTAAGGCATAGAAGTTTTGTTTGTGGCAGTAAAAAATACAGATATAATTTTGGATACTGCAGGGATATAATACATGTAAGAAAACAGTGCTAATGGCCTGCATACTATTTTTGTTCTTTTTTGTTTGTTTATTTTGGGACCACACCTAGTTATTCTCAGGAGTACTTCTGGCTCTACACTCAGAGGACCATGGAGGATTCCAGGAATTGACTCCTGGTTGACCAAGTGTAAGGAAAATGCCCTACCCATGGTACTATCTCTTCCACCTTCTCCCTTTTATTTGGCCACACCCGCCAGTACTCAGAGATTACTTCTGGCTATCTGCTCAGAAATAGCTCCTGGCAGGTGGACCATATGGGATGCCAGGATTCGAACCAACCACCTTGGGTCAGCTGCTTGCGAGGCAAACACTGCTATGCTATCTCTCTGGCTTTGTTCTTTCCCATCACATTTCCCCATATCTAGTAACACACTTTTTGTCATAGTAGAGGTAGACAGAAAATTAGAACACATTTTATTCATAATTATCATAAGGCACCAGTAGAGTAGAGTAGAGTCTTGGAGTTAAGTATCCAAACTATGCATATCATTCAAACATTGGTAAAATTTTAGCAAATTTCTTTTAAATTTATTT
Source organism: Crocidura indochinensis (assembly GCA_004027635.1). Lineage (NCBI taxonomy): Eukaryota > Metazoa > Chordata > Mammalia > Eulipotyphla > Soricidae > Crocidura > Crocidura indochinensis. Next base: position 2,966 of record PVKC010051107.1, read on the forward strand.
TAATACCAGGACTCATCAAGTTATATATAATACAGTTGTTTCTGGCATTCAATGCTCCAGCTCCAATGCTTTCATTAGGGAAACATTCCCTCTATCAGTGTCCCAAGTTTCTGATCCATCCTCACCCAAGTCTGCTTACTTAGCAGATGCAGACTAAATTACATCATATTAATTGCTAAACCACAAAAACAAATAGAATTTTCAAAAATTAGATCAACAAAAATCAATTTATTACTATTGTTATTATATCTCACAATTGTATTTTATTAATGCCAAAGGTTTCTATGCCATCTCAATATGCTAGTTCCCAAATAAATTTGAAAAGTTTTCAACCTATGGTCACTATATAGAAATGGTAAGAGGGGGCCGGGCGGTGGCGCTGGAGGTAAGGTGCCTGCGCTAACCTAGGACAGACCGCGGTTCGATCCCCCGGTTCCCCATATGGTCCCCCATGCCTGCCAGGAGCGACTTCTGAGCGAATAGCCAGGAGTAACCCCTGAGCGTCACCGGGTGTGCCCCCCCCCAAAAAAAAAGAGAAGAAACGGTAAGAGAGTGGGGCTATATACAAACATCCCTCTTCTGATCTTCATGAATCGTGCCTAGTGATTTTCTCTCTGCTACTTGTGAGAGAAAATATTGCTTGTAAGGTAAAATTGGACTAAAAGGTAGCTGATTTCATCCCTGTCTATGGAGTGCCTAGAAATAAACTACTGGGGCAATAGTAACATCATGTTTCTTAGAGGTAATGTTTTTATTGTTCCCTTAAAGAAGGTGTATGTTCCAGAATGGGTGAGTGTTTACTTTTTATTTATTTATTTATTTATTTATTTTGCAAAGGGATGGTAAACCAAAGAAGTTTGGAAAATTCGGGACTCAAGAGATTTTGACTCCTTTCATACCTAAAACTTGTATGTTTATTTTATGGTTTGGGGGGCCACACTCAGTGTCACTATGAATGTTCCTCCTAGAACTGCACGTAGAATTTACTACTGGTAGGCTCCGGGGACCATATGGAATGTTGGGTATAAAGCCAGGACTACTGTGTACAAAGCAAATTCCTACCCTCTGTGCTATCACTCCAGCCCCAAAAAATTGTATTTTGTTATAAAATGTCATAGTAATTAATGCTGGGAATCCAGAAGGAGAATGTATTAGAAATATTTTGAGAAAACAAAGTTTCATGCATTTCTATAAATAACAGTGTAGTTCTCTCCTATGGTTTGGATACATAAGTCAGAAATAATGCCTTTATTTCATAAACTTGGCTGTACCCTATTATTTGCATGGCATTTTTTAATTTTATTTTTATTTATGAGAACAAAGATGCAAAGAAAGAGGACAAGGCAAAGTTACAGTAGAAGGACAATCACCTATAAACAGAATTCTCAGAAGTCCCCTTTCTGAAATCTTAACTTTGAACTTTCAGGCAAAAATTATTAAGAAAAATAAAACAGAACCCATACACAATTACTTTGTCCCATAAAGTCCCCAGATTGTAATACATAATATTTCTTAACAGCACACAAAGCAATGTAAAGCCATAAAACTTATGTAACTCTTTCAACATTGACGGCAAAGTACTTTTTTTTTTTTTTGGTTTTTGTGCCACACCCGGTGATGCTCAGGGGTTATTCCTGGCTATGCGCTCAGAAGTCGCTCCTGGCTTGGGGGTCCAGGCTAGTGCAGGCAAAGTAGGCACCTTACCTCCAGCGCCACCGCCCGGCCCCCGCAAAGTATGTTTTTACACTTCCATGCACATGCATATTAGTTTAAGTTAATGTCAAAAGTTTAAGTGGGTTGTTTTTCTAAAGGATTAGAGTCAAAGGAGTACAGTAAAAATGGTGTTAGAGTGGCAATTATTATTTGCATAGGCCCACCAAAATATGAGGGGCATGGAAAGGAAAAGCCTTGGACTAAATAAAAGGAAACCCTACCCCTGAAGTTTCCTGGCATAAGATCAACTCTAGGCTCCAGGCAAACTAGTTTGTCCAATCCAAGCATTGTCTGTAGTGCCAATACAGTTTTATTTTTCACACAGTCTCTGTTGTTGGTCTCATGTTTCTGTTTTAAAAATCCTGGAATCTGCATATCCTACATTGCAGTCAGAATGGTGTGGAGTGTCGTCTCGTTTCACCTCACAGTTAATGGGCAAATTTGCATTGCATTTTAAATTAAAACATAAACTGCCTTTACCTCTAAATTCTGCTTACTGGTCTATCATTTCATCTCCTATTATTCAATTTAGTAGTGATCAAAACACCTGGGACATCCTCAAAGAAACAGTTACTTAAAACAGCTCCCACTCAAGACTTGCCTTTTGGCACTGTACGTTTTTCAATTTGTCTTCATCTGAGGCCCTCATAGCTCACAGTGTGGAAGGCTTAGAAGCCCCAGGTAATGATATGTACTTGATTAGGTAAACCACAGGTGAATTATCAAATCTAATGTCATAGTAGAAAAATGTACAAGTGCAACTAGTCAGCTCCTATCTACAAAATCTTCTGAGAACAAATCATTGTACTGGAATATGCTGAATGATCAGAATAGGCTCCCATATATAAGAAGCCTTAGTTAAGTACAAGGGAAGAGAAATTGCAGAAATATTTAATAATAATACTATATGCTCAGTAGCTGTACCAGTAGATTAACATATGTGTAGATAAGAAAAATAGTAAAAACTACCATTCACTGAATATTTTACTAGAGGTATGTGCTTTACTTATATTTTCTTTTTCACCTTTTCATCAAATTTAAATAACTAAATTGTTATTTTTATCCTCATCTTGTGAGAAAATTGACTCAAAGCTACAACTTTTTCTGTCTCTAGTGACTCACCAAATATTTGTTAGACTCTAGATTCAAATCGGAATAGTTTAAGATTCCAAATAATTTCCTGTCTATTGCTATACACTTATTATCTCCAAAGAAAATATGCATTCAGTTGTGAGTTTGTGGTGTATTTTACTAAATGTTAATAACTGAGTAAAACAATCAACAAGAGCAGGAAGACATAGTGGGTCAAACAAATAATATAAGTAAAGAGGGAGATATGAAAATGTTTTGGAACCTTATGGATAGCAACAGAAATGTTCATTGCACCTGTAATTTTATATATTTTTGGACAGTGTGGGGAATAGCTTGTAAAGGAGGATAAGAAAGAGGGAATAGAGAAAATGTGCATGGAGATGTGGGGACAAGGTAAAAATTTTCTGGCAATTTCTCAGAAAACATGTGCTTAAAAATTCAATGTGATGAATTTTTGTGCAATTATGTACACATTGCATTTATGTACACATATACAGTGACATTTACCTCATGGAGTATTGAAATTACTTTATAGTTTTAGTATAGTGTTTCTTAAATAATATTATAGGAAGTTTGTTAAAGTAAACTGGGCACCAACTCCATAGATAATAATTAAGTCTGGTTGAGGCCTGGAAATTGGCATTTTTTTTATTTTTAGACCACTCCCAGTGGTGTTCAGGGTTTATTGCTAGCTTTGTACTCTCACAAGTCACGTATGATAGGGTCCTTCAGGACATTAAACTCAGATTGCCTCATACAAGGTAAGCACCTTGTCTGCTTCAGAGGCAGTGCTGATACTCTGATTCTGGGAAGTAAGCCTGAAGTAGTGATGTAGAGTGTGATATAACTTCAATATGAGTGAAAGGGGAGAAGTCCAGCATTTGAATACAATATTGGCTTTCTGAAACCACTGTTACATTTTTTGTGTTCTTGTCTCCATCTTTGTCCTCTCAATGCTGTTTTATTCCAGGACCTACCATAAAACAATATAGTATTTCAGAAACAAAAATATGATAGTACCACCTTTCTATGTAAAATTTGGTATCATTCTTTCTCTTTTTCTCAAACAACATGAATCTTTTCATAATCCTTAAGTTATCCTCTGTATAATACCTTGTAACTGCCTCTTACCTACATCTAGAATGTCAATTTCCCTAAACCCAACTCTTCAGTTAGTTGTACTCCATTTTGTCTTCAATAATTATTTTAAAGAATAATTTAATATCTTGTAAGGCCTTTAACAGGGCTAGAATCACAATATGGGGCAAGGTGCTTGCCTTACATAGGCAGGCCCATGTTAGATCCCGGGCACCCTACATGGTTCACCAAGCATGGCTGAGAGGAATACTTGAGTGAGGAGCCAGGAGTAACTCCTGAGCAATGTAGGATATAGCCCCTACATAAGGGGAAAACCCTTAGGCAGTGGGTCACAGTAGCTTCTAAATAAGACCCTTGGCCATTATAAAACTAGCATAGTGATAGGTTCCAAATATTCACTAATTTAGCACTAGTGTGTGAATTAGAGTTAAAAATTATAATTGAACTAGTATTATTCCAAATCTGGCAAGAAATAACCACATTATTCTTCCTGGGGGCAGAGGACTGTGTGCTTTTCTAAAGTCTGAGCTACCACAGGGGAAAGGGTATAAAAATAGTGTAAATAGTATGATAGTATAAATAGAATAAGGAAATGACAATATTCTATGAATAACCCAGAGAAAGTTGTATCTGTTTTAGGATCTTTCCATATAGGCATTAAAAATCATGAAAGTAACTATACTATCTCCACACACACACAAATAAAGACATTTATTTTTTTCACAATACATTTCCAAAAGGACAATCCTTCTGTTTCATCTTGATCTATCCTAGTTTAATTTAAAGTTTGGAGCTGGAGTTTGACCTTATTGATCAGTGACTGAGCTGTTTTCTCACAGAAATGCAGACTGAAGCAAGTTAATAGGGTATCCTGTATCTTATGACTTAGTAGCTTTGGGTTCTCATTGATGCTTGCAATTGCTATGGAAACCAATTTCTCATACACCTTCAAAGTGTCTCCTTTAAAATATTAAAAAAGCTCCGTGAAATCATATCATAAAGTCCAACATGCATAGGCAAGTTCAGTGATGCAAAAACGTTTACACAACCACAAAAACATGTCTATATTTTTCGTAGCTAATAATGCATAACCTTTTATTAGAGAAATGTATTTACACAGGTAAGAATCCCTAAGACAGCTTTTTTATGTATGTATGAGCACGCACAGGAAAAAGCATTTACACACAATATGTTTTCCCCAACTCTTTGCAACCCGTATCTTTAAATCTCTGAAAAGCCTCTGCACTTGGATCTTCTGCTGCTGATGTCCAGACAGTGCAGACACTGTTGGAAAGCTCAGCTTCCTCCTCCCTATTGCTTTTCTGATGTAAATATACATTTCTCCCTGTAGCTTCTGGACTGGCTTTCCCCCTTTTAATAGTTACAAATTTAATTGCTTCTTATTTAAAAAAATCTCAGTTGTCTTTCTCCCTAAGATTGAACTTTGGAGGCTCCATCCATCACCTCTCTTCTTGATCACATTTTACCTAGAATCAATTTAATCTAAGTGTTGGATTATAATATCAGTAATTACCAACAAGGAGCAGAAGCCTCAGTCGCTGCATAAAACCAAGCTGAGAAAAAAAATCAGATAGCAATGGGAAACAGACACAAAAGTGTCTCCTGAGTGGTATATGGCTCCCTTATTACCTCCAAATAGCCATCATCTCCAATCACCTAAATTTTGTGTGCTTTTTCTCTTTTTAATTCCTCATGTTGCCCCCATCGAGTAGCCTGCAGTCAAGGTGTCCTCTCTAAAGAGCTTATTCATCACCTGGTTAGATGTAGTGACAAGATTCTTATCTACTTATTAAAAAAAGACATGAGCTGATTCAATAATCCAAAGTTTAAATATATTAGAAAATGTGAGCTGTTTATTGTCTTGAATTCTGTCATTTCCTTAAAATTTCCTATACCACTTGAATATTTCATCTTTTTTGTCGTTCCCCCTCTTTGCCTGGCTTATTTGTCTCTCTTCTGTCATGTCTCTGGCCCTTCTTTTTTTTTTTTTTTTTTTTTTTTTTTTTTTTTTTTTTTTTTTTTTTTAGTTTTTGGTTTTTTGGGTCACACCCAGCAGCACTCAGGGGTTACTGCTAGCTCAGAAATTGTTCCTGGCAGGTTCGGGGGACCATATGGCATGCCTGAATTCGAACCACCATCCTTCTGCATACAAGACAAATGCCTACTGCTGTGCTATCTCTCCAGTCCCCAATCTCTGGCCATTCGTATTGCATTCTCCTTCACTGGTTGCAGAGGATTAAATGAATAAGAATAATAAACCTTTCTACCAAGCTCACAAGCCAGCTATTTCTCGGACCCAAGATTTCAGTAGTGAACCAAATATTTAAAAGGACAGAATAGATACAAAATGAAGCAGTATTTTATTGTTCATACTTTACATAATTGTTTTGCATCAGATGCAATGCAATTATGTAAAATATGAACAATAATTAAATACATTCAAGATTTATAAAATAAAAACTGAGCACGCTCTTGTGGGAAATGATTCTCTAGATTAACATTCTCCACTCAAGCAGAAATATTTGTAATTTTTTCACTAGGTCTTCATGTCCTTGTCTTACCTTCACCGTGGAGGGTGTTCTCCAAGTTTTGCTCAGGGAGCTAAGAAGACCTTTTCCTTATTTTCAACCAACTGAGTTGATCCCACTTGTGATCCTCCTGGGTATCCCCTACAATGCTTAGAATAAAGGAAATAAAGGATAAAGGAATGTGATCCTTGGAATCAAACCAGCATCAGGGACTCGCGAATCATGTAACAGAACCTCTGTGTCATCTCACTGGGCCCATTGCCCTACTTTTTAGTCCTTCTTTAGTTTTCCTTTATGCCTTCTGATTTTGCTCTTTCACTAACTCCAGCAAAGTGTGAGATGAGTCTATAACTATAAACTATATATAAACTGTTATAAACTATAACAGATCATACGGAATGAATTCCTCTCTCCCTATCTATAGACAAAAGATTTTCTTTTTGGTTTATGGGTCACACCCGGCTGCGTTCAGGACTTAATCCTGACTCTATGCTCAGAAATCGATCCTGGCAGACTCAGGGGATCATATAGGATGCCGGGATTCGAAGCACCATCCTTCTGCATGAAAGGCAAATGCCTTGCCTCCATGCTATCTCTCTGGCCCTTAGACAAAAGATTCTTTGAGATACTAGCTTCCATCTAAAAGATGGTGTTTGCTCTAGCATTTGGAATCATTTTATTGTTTCCAAGTAGTCATTCAAAATAAACATGTCTCTTTTTTTAGTGAAAGCACATCTTTCCTGGAACTATACAGGTATTTCCAACTCAACTTATGCCTCCTTAAGGACAAAAGTTATAAAAGCACCAGTTGCTTCCCCCACATATGATCATGAATGTTTATTTGTTGGAAGTACAGATGAAAAATAAAAAATTAAACTGTGACATGGTGAGTAAATAACTCAAGATCCTAGGAAGAACCCAGAAATGGGTATGAGGAGTAGCAAAAAGATTTGGGACATGGATGGAGCAGAGATTGTACAGGGATTAAAGTGAACACTTTCATCCCTGTACAATCTCTGCTCCATCCATGTCCCAAATCTTTTTGCTACTCCTC
>PVKC010051108.1:0-10467 GCA_004027635.1 Crocidura indochinensis
TGACAAATAAGACCATAAAGTTTAAAAATGATCTTTAAAACAAAGACTGTTTTCCTCAGAAATAGTTTAAAGAAAATGGTTTTTGAGTTCTAAATATTAAAGCAACACCACGAAATAAATGCAGTTTGACACATTTTACATATATGTTTATATTTACAACTTCATTTGTTAGTCTGGAATTTCTCATAGACAATAGACATTTTCAGTCATAAAATAAATTACTTTTTTAGTCATCATGAAATTACAAAGTTATTTGTGATTGGGTTTCAGGCATACAATGTTTCAACATTGATTCCTTTACCAATGGCCACTACTCCCCAACAGTGTGCCCCACCACCACGTCCATTTATCTCCCACTATCAGTCTGTTTCTAAAAGAAACACTTTTTTATTTTTATTTTTTTCATGGGGGGCGGGCACAGCAGGTGATGCTCAGAGGTTACTACTGACTATGCACTCAGAAATCGCTCCTGACTTGGGAAACCATATGGAATGCCCGGCAATCGAATCTCTGTCCGGCTGGGTCCTGGGTCAGTCGCCTGCAAGACAAACGCTCTATTGCTGCGCCATCACTCCGGCTCCTCTTCTACCCTATTTTTTTTTGTTTTTTTTTTGTTTTGGGGGGGTCACACCCGGCAGTACTCAGGGGTTACTCCTGGCTCCATGCTCAGAAATTGCTCCTGGCAGGCACGGGGGACCATATGGGGCACCGGGATTCGAACCGATGACCTTTTGCATGAAAGGCAAACGCCTTACCTCCATGCTATCTCCCGGGCCCCCACCCTATTTTTTGATGGGGATGTAAATTTTTTCTTATAAAGTTAAACTAGACCTTAAATATCTTTGATATTAAGCCCTATTAGATGAATGTTGGGTAATTTCTCCTATCTTCTGGGCTGTCTTTATATATTGATTATTCTTTTCTTTGAAATGAAATATCATAAAGAGTTATACTTGTGTTTACCTACCTCTGTGTACCTTTTAAATTTAAGGTGTTTAGTCCATTTTTATTTGATTTTTGTGCATGGTATTAGAAAGAGTACTGAGTTTGTTAATTTACATTTAGCTGACCAGATTTCCCAATACCACTGTGAAGAGGCTTTTCTTGTTCCACTTCCTATTTTTTGAGGCTTTATCAAAGATTAATTGGTCATATACTTTAGGGTCTGTATCATGATAGTCAACTCTGTTCCACTGACCTGAAGGTCTGTTTTTATTCCAGGACTATTTTGATTTAATTACTCTCTCTTCATAATGCATTTTAACATTGGAGGTATTGATGTCTTCATCTCTCCCTCACCCCAGGATTGTTTTAGATGTTAGGGGGAGTTATTTTACTGTTCATATGAATTTCAGGAATATTTGATCTATTTCTTTGAAAAACATAGTAACCCTATAAGGATTGCAACAAATCTATATAATACTTTGGGTACTATTGTCATGGTAATTTTATTAATCCTCCCAATCCATAAGTAGAGGATGCATTCCCATTTGCTGTGTGCTCTTATTTTTTGAAGTAATATTTTTTAGCTTGCTTTGTACAGATCTTCATTGCTTTAATTAAGCTGATTCTGAGATAATCAAAATTTTGAAGCACAATTGTGGCACAATTCATTTTTTAATTATTTTTATTAAAAAAGCCAGGATTTTTGCATATTAATTTTATAGCATGCCACTTTACAATACAAATCTATTGTCTCTAGAAGCATTGTACACACTATTTAGGATTTTCTAAATAAAATCTGGAAGTAGTGAAAGCTTTAATTCCTCCTTTCCTATATGAGTGCCCTTAATATCTTTTTCTTACCAAATTGCTATAACAAGTACTTCCAGTACTATATTGAATAGAAGTAGTGATAGTAGACAAACTTATCTTAAGCCTGATCTAGAGGGAATTTTTTTTAATATTTCCCCATTGAGTATAATGTTTTCCATTGGCTTATGTCAAATGGATTTGATTATATTGATGACATTTTTTAATTTCCATTTGTTGAGTATTCTTATCATGAATAGGAATTAGATCTTATCAAATGATTTCTCTGTATCTATCAATATCAGTATATGATTTAACTATTTCTTTTAGTGATATGATGTATTCTTTTGATTGACCTATTTATGTTAAATCATCCTTGTATATCTGATATAAATCCTACTTGGTCATGGTATATGATTTTTGACGCATTGGTGGATTCTATTTGCTATTTTTTGTAAAGAATCCTTGCATTTGTGTTCATCAAAGATAATAGTCTATAATTCTTTTAATGTGACATGCCTTTGTCTGCTTTTGGCATCAGGGTGATTTTAACATCATAGACATTATTTAGGCATGTTTCTGTTTCTTCAATTTTATGGAAGAGCCTGAAAAGGATTGTCAGCAAATTTTCCTTAAAGGCCTGAAAGAATTTACTTGTGAATAATGTAGGACTGGGCTTTTGATTTTTGGGAAGTCATTTGATTACCATTTCAATGACCTCTATAGAGAAAGATATGTTCAGATATTTCAAATCATTTTGATCCTATCTTGGGAGATTATGGGAATGCAATAATTTATTCATTTCCTCTAACTCCCTCATTCCATGATATACAGATTCTCAAAATAATGTCTGATAAACATTTAACTTTCTATTAAATCTGTTATAACATTCCCCTTTCCTTTCCGATTTGGTTTCTTAGGGTTGTTTTCCTTCATATTTCTTTGTGAGTCTTGCTGGTGGTATATAAATTTTGTTTATTTTTTCAAAGACCCAGCTCTTGGTTTTATTGATCTTTTGGATTTTTTGTGCTTTTTTTTTTTTGATGAGGTGGGTGTTCCAGGCCATTAATTTCTACTTTAAATTTTATTATTTCCTTCCTCATGCTTGTTCACTTTCCAGCTTAAGTTGTTAGTATATTTATCTATGTGGACACTTTCTTCCTTACTGTATAGTTACAAATTTCTTAACACCACTTTTTCTGTGTTCACAAATTCTTATCAGTCATGTCTTTATTCACATTTTTTTCCAAGAATCCTTTATTTTCTGTTAATCTACTAGCCTTTCAGTAATTCGCATTGCATTTCCAGGTGTTTGAGTTGTTTCTCCATTTTCCTTTGTGATTAACTTCTATTTTTGGTGCATCATGGTCTGAAAAGATAGTTGGTATGACTTATGGTATTGACTTTGGAGAAGAATTGTATTTGACTTTTAAATAACAAATATATGTTAAAACCTTTCATCTACTTCTTCCATTAAAACCAATATTTCCTTACTGAGCTTTGGTCTAATTGATCTAGCAGGAGGTAACAGAGCTGTGATGAAGCCTCCAGCTACTACTGCATTGCTATCCATGTCTTTCTTCAAATCTATTAACAATCGTTTTAAATAATTTGCAGGTCTTTCATTACCCTTATATGTTAAGAAATATGAATATGAGTATGAGTTATTCCTGATAAACTTTATCATCAAGAAATGACCCTTATTACCTATTTAACTTTTTTTAATCTTAAATTACATGTTATCTAATTCTAGTATGGTCATCCTTGCTCCTTTGAGGCAATTGTTTGTTCAAAGAGCTGTCTTCCACCTTTGAGTTTGTGTTTCCTCTGACTATTCAAAATTGCATCTTGTAGGCAGTAGAATGCTCAGTTAAATTTTCTATTCATTCTGAAACTCTTTTTTTTCATGGTATGTATATATAGTCCATTGATATTGAGAGATATTACTGTTATGGAGTCTTGTGCCATCTTTCTACATGCATGTGGTGTGCTTGTGGGAGTTGTCTTATCTTAAAGTAGCTCCTTTTCTTCTACTTATAAAGATTGTCTTGAGCAGCTATTACTCTATTGATGAGGAACTTCAGTTATTTGTTTAGTTTTGATTGTTTGTTTTTATTGTTGTTGTTTTTGGATCACACCTGGAGGCACTCATGGGTTACTCCTGACTCTGTGCTCTGAAACCACAGCTGGCAGGCATGGTGGACCATATGGGATGCTGGGATTTGAATCACCTTCCTCTTGAATTGGCTGTGTGCAAGGCGAACACCTTACTGCTGTGCTATCTTTCAGTCTTTTTTATCTTGCCTACTAAATTTTTCTGTTTGTATTTTGGTCACTTCTTTACTCATATATTCTTTGTTTTGTTGACTATTATACTGTTTCTTTATTCTACTTCAATATCCTAAACACATCCTTTATAATTTTTATATCAGAATGGTTATATAGCTATTTATAATTGATTGAGTCTTCAGGACTAGTTTAATAAGTTTCTGTGTTCCTTTTCCTTCATGACTTTTACAGTCTCAAGGTGTTTCTTGTGTGTTATTTTGTGGTGAATTAGCTATAGTTAGAATGTCTTTGTACAATCACTGTAAGACATGAAGTGAAAAATATATACAATCTCTATACCAGTGGTCTCAAACTCATGACCCGCGGACCTTTTGCGGCCCTCCATACAGCATTTTGTGGCCCTCGGCCGGCCTTCAGATATCGCAGTATTGACAATTCAATTATTTGCTTACCGAATAATCGCAATAAAAATCACATTAGTAAGAAAAAAATCGCATTAAACATTCACATACCCCGAGCAGTTCCGTTCGGGGTATGCAAATATTTGATTCAATTTTTTGCGATTTTTTTCTTACTAATGCGATTTTTTATTGCGAATATTCAGTAAACGAAATCCCATATGCGGTCCTGCCTTACCCCGACTTTGCCTCCTGCGGCCCCCAGGTAAATTGAGTTTGAGAACCCTGCTCTACACCAACCAGGCATTTCATGGGGTAATATTGACCTGGCAAGAAAAATGTCATTCCTGAGTAACAAACTGGACCTTGAACCAAGAAACCTCAGTTTATTGGAATAAGGCACTAAATAAAATCTTATTTGAGTGTAATAGACAGAATTTATATGTTAAATAAATGGTTCAGCAATGGGATTAAAAATTATTCCCAAAGAAGCTGAATACAAAATGTTCCTGTTACACTCGTAGTCGGGGAAGGAAAGGGTGGAGCTTTGAGATGTATGCGGGGAATTATAGTGGAGGGAATGGAACTGGTAGTTGAAAAGGCCCTAATTCACTGTCACTAAACACCTTAAATACAACTATGAAGGACTTGTAATTCACAATAACCTCAATAAAATAATTTTTTTAAATATATATAAATTAAGCTTAAAAAATAATTTCCAACCCCAGCCTTCAACCTCAGATGAAAACTGCAGAATTATAGTGGGGAATTAAGTTTGAAACCTGCTGACCTTATATGAGTTATGAGTTTAAAATGGTTCATATAAATACATTTTCCTAGACACCTTAATAAGACATCATTATAAAAATTTTAAACTATAATATAAGAACAATGATTCATCTCCACCTCTCTCCAGTGTGGACAGACTCTAGTGCACAAAGTTAATATAAGTGATGCTGTTCCAAGGTGGAGGGCAGATATCCTAATTAAAGGCCCCAACTCAATAAAACATTCAGAAAAATAAAAGTGCATTTTTTATTTGTGACAAAAGGAAGTTTGGTAGCTAACTGCTTGCAATCAAGCCTGTAGGCTTGTGATTACTCAGGTGGGGTAAGTACATTGTTAACTTTTTGTATCTTTGATGCTCTTTCCTGGGCAGACTATTTTAAAATCTAGCCCACTACTGAGATTACAATATGTACATCTTTTAAAGACATAGCTGGAGAGCCTTGGAGATGTATCAATTTTCCCTTGAGGGAAAATATTCATTTTGTGACTTAATTTGACACAATTTAAAGTTTAATGCTGGATAATCGCTAAATCCTAGAACAAAGCAATTGATTCTTAAAATTTCTTTTCAATTAAATAAATTAAATTGCCATTAATTTATTTTTCCTTTTACCCACAGGTCTACCCACGGATAGCGCCGGCATTTTGGCACTACCTGCGGGTAGAAGTGAGTAGCGGGTATTTGAATTCTCCTACTCTTGTTCTTGTGCTCTACTGGTGTGGTCCAATCTGATGTGCCCATGTTGCTCTAGAAAAAGTTGCCATTTTGTATATCTGCACTTATACTACCACCATTTCTCAGTAAAACTCTAAATCGCAAGTGCAGTTCATAAATAATAAATTTCCAAATCGAGAACATATCATATACATCATTAGGATAAAGAAGTGTTAAATTATAAAAATATCATGCTTATCCCTGGATATTCATAGCCGAATTTCTCAGCTTCACTTTGAACTGTCAGTAGAAAGAATGGAATAATTTTGCTTCACTTCCCTTCTCCTATTTTCTATTCTCAGGAAAATGAGCAGCTCACCTATTCGTCTACAAGGTCCAAGGCCCCCAGTGTCATCATCACAGGTCTCAAGCCAGCTACCACGTACATATTTCATATACGAGTAAGAACTGCAACTGGATACAGTGGCTACAGTCAGAAGTTTGAATTTGAAACAGGAGATGAAAGTAAGTATCTCCCAAGGACCCAACTAAGATGTTTATTTAGTAGTATTCCAATCTATCATTACTCAAACTACACTGTTCCAAAATTTTAATATTGTGCCACCAAACAGGAATCTATCTGTACATGTGAATATACTTAGTCATTACAACTGCTGTTTGTGCTGTAATTAAATATTTCCATGAAATAACTTGCTCTACCAAAATTGTGATGTGAAGATATATATCTCTTTATGTAGAATCCATACAAGTACTATAATGTAGGTAGTCTCAGTTGGTCGTGTTAGCATGATTGTTTGCTAATCTTGGCAATATGATATAATACTAATGAAAACCTGGAATAGAATGAAGCCATGACTCAATGATTTTTGCAGTTAGCTCAAAATTATATAGCTTTGGCTTATTATCTCAGATGACTAAAACCAGAAGTCAGAAGACAAACTCAGATAAAAAGTACTTACAAATTTAACAACAGATATTTGGGATTAACTTAAATCTCAAATTGACTTCATAGCCACTTATATATTTAAAATATGGCAGATATTTTATAAGAATGAATGAGGTATCCCAATGTCATATAAATGAAGCATTAAATATTATTCATTCCAAGGCCAGCTTGGACATGAAATTCCTTTATCATTGTAAGAAAATCACATTAATGCTATCCTTGTAATGGTAATAGATTGGTTTGCGATACAATTACATAAGAAAAATTTCAAATATATGTAAGTATAATAAAATTATGTAACCACCATTGCTAAATATATGTAAGAATTTAATAATAGGAAACTTAGAACCAAAAATAGTATACAGTGAGAAAGGTACTTAACACATACATAGCTGTACTGACTTTTATCCTTAGTACACCATAAACCCCTATATCCTCACCAGGATTCATCTTTGAGTACAGAACTAGGAAAAAACCCTGAGACTAGCCCAGTGTGATATCAAGATAGAAAAATGATAAACTCAGTTAGCAGAGTGGTACAGCATTTGCCTTGCATGTGGCTGACTCAAGATAGACTCAAGTTTGATCCCTGACATCCCATGTAGTTCCCCGAGCCAGGGACTATTTCTGAGCACAGAGCCAGGAGTAACCCCGAAGTACTGCTGGATGTGGCTCAATAACCAAGAAAAGGAAATGAAAAGAAAAATGATAGATTTATTATTAAAATTAATTCAATTACTATATGTATTTATTATATACCTAATAAAGGCCAGACATCATATTAAATATTTTATATTTCATTAAATATTTAATACTATTTTTGTTAAGTATTATTTCCCTATTTTTATTTATGAGAAATCAGAAACCTAGAGAATTTGAGCATTTTAGTCAGATCTCACTAAGTGGTAAGAAGATAAGTTTAAAATCATAACTATGCCTATCTTCTTCTAAAGTCTATACTCAACTATTGCATAATTTTTATTTAAATTATGAACTACTGCTTATAACAGCACAATTTAGAGACACAACTCATTAGTCTATCACTCAGTTAAACTAAAAGTACTTAGAGTTTTTAATTTTTTAATTAATATTTATTTTAATTATGACAACAAAGATGCAAAGAAAGAGGATAAGATAAAGTTACAGTGGAAGCACAATCACCCCTAAACAGAGTTCTCGGTAGTCCCATTGATGATATCCCAGCCTTGAAATTTCAGCCAGAGAGCATTAAGAAAAACAAAGCTGGACCCATGTACAATACAAATACTTTGTCCCTCAAATCCCCAATTGTAGTACATACTCTTAGATTTTTACTTTTATTTTTACTAGCAACGTTGGGGGTCTACTCCATGTTGAAGGGGAAACCAATATAGGCTGCACCATTCAGCCATATGCAATGCAAGTGCTTTACTCATTGTACTATTGTCTCTAACCCCGGTCTTTTTCTTCGGACAGTGTCTTGTAGCTTATTTTAGTTGATAAGAGATAGTCACCGATAATAAATTCTTGATTGCAACTATACTAAATATGTAGCGGATAAGAACTGACATAATTAAGACACATAGCTTAAGGATAAATAAATGAATAAAAACTATACTTATTAATTTATATATAATATCAAGTAATCAATATTTATAATCCTGTAGTGACTGTTGACTTCTCAAGCTTGAGATGAAATAATTGAGAGCAGAAAACACTTATTATAGAGGATAATTATAATCAAGCAAAATAAAAATATCCAAGGAAGGCTCTTCTTGACTATTATTTTCCTGTACATTGGTCAAAAACAAATCTAAGTGTAAAGCTAAGGATGCAATTCAAGGAAAACTTGGTCAAGAGAATTTATTTTGATCAGCAAGAAATCATTGTTCTTTTATCCATCGCTAGGGATCAACTTGCCTACAGGTTGTATAGTGTCCATGAAATTGTGTGGTCTATGGAAAAATAGATAATGGTACTTCTCATTGGCTGCTCATTTTCCTACAATGTATGGTTTTCAAGTTATGTCATAAGTAACCAAATGCCATTAATAGTTAGAAGGTTTCCCAGATCTGCAATATTTTATTGAGCTAGGACTTTATTACAAAAATATAAGCACTTCAATGTCAAGAAACATAGCATTATGTCTCATAAAGCCTCGTGCACACAGTTTTAAATATGCTGTTTTCTCAAATATGCTAAAAACATATTCTTTTCAAATACTTTTCAAATGTGTATGGGTAGCTTGCTTCCTCTTAGTCTAAAGAAAAAATAATCAAATATTTTATTTGCCACAAGTAACATTGTTTGCTTCATTTTGAGCAATATCTATAGTTGTCTTAAATAGAATGATAAATTCTATTTGAATTAAAATGAATTTTGAATCCAAAATCTGAAAGAATCTTAGGCAGACAGATTTAAATGATGCCTTTATTGTTGTTTTAACATATTTTTCTCCTTAAGCTCCTTTTCAAAAAATCTCTATTATGTTTGGCCCGGTCTATTGGTTGAAACACAATCTTACTGCTTCAATTATTCTGGATGAAATTAGCCACATCATTATTAACAACAGCCAGAAATTTGGCGATAATTATTAATGGTGAAGCATGAAGCAGAAAGAGAACCAGTTGACCCTGCGGAGTAATAAAAAAAGTTAATTAATCAAGCAGGAGGCAGAATTCATATTTATGAGTCTACCATAGGAAGATGAATTCTAGTATATAAGACTTGAATTTGAAGTAATCTCCAATCGATAGCATACTTCCAGTGTTGGCAGCTGAATGTGAACATCCATAGAAAAGAATTTTCCTACAGTTAGATTGTTCTGAATGCAAATTGGTTTACCTTACAAAAGCATGAAGGTTTCCCACACTAAGAATTCATGTGGAAGTGAGCTATTTATTCAGCATGTCATAAAAGAATTTCCTCTATTGTTCTGGAAGTTCTGATGGATATTTTATGTAAATATATTCTGACATTGAGATTCTGTAGCAATCAATATTATTTGTTAGTTCTAATTATGCTTCAAGCACCATTCTGTTCTGTTCATTATAGTTTGTAATACACTTAGAGAGTTTGAATTAGTTGCTGTTATTATGTCCATTTTATGAGATAGAACACTAAAACACAAAGGAGATTAATGGCTTACCAGGTTCTGGAATATAGAAAGTGTTGAAATAGGGATATTATAGCATCAGATACCTTTCATACTAATATAATGGTCAGAATAAGACAGTTCATTGTCTACCCATGTACTACTTCTACTTTTCTTTAAGTTTGGTCATCATATCTCCTTTTTGCTCTGATTATTTTCTCCAATTCTTCTCCCTCGTATGTCTAATTATGTTTTCTTATAATAATACATAATAATATATTACATAATATAAAATATATAATATAATATATTATATATAATATATTGTATAATATTATATATAATATATATTATGTATTATATAATACATAGATATACATAGATTTTCATAGTATTGTGATTATGTCATCATGCATCAAATTCGGAGAGCTTTGTACATTTTAATACATTTCTTGATAAAAACTGAACATAGTAGGCCATGTATAACACTCTCAAGAGACAAAGAGAAGCAACTAATTTGGTTTCTTGAAATGTACAGGCCTGG
>PVKC010051109.1:0-10474 GCA_004027635.1 Crocidura indochinensis
CCCATAAAATTTGTGTTGAAGTTTGCCACAACATATGCCAAAATATTTCATACCATTTAGAGATCTGTTTTCATATAAATTTTTAGTGTGTGTCTCTTTTGTACAGATTTTACTGGCATCAGTTTTCTGAGAACAAGCTTTGGCATAGTCTCTACAGTATAGACTTGTGTAATGAAAGGAGAGAAATTAACTGTAGAATTCAATAGATAGCAAGTCACATTTTAAGTGAAGCTGTTTCAGCAGCATGTATATTTCTCATCTTAACGGCCCTCCAGTATCCTTCACAACTCCTTCACCCTGCTTGCCAATATAGTTTATTAAATTTGATTGAATTCCTTTGATTTGCATTGCGGTTTTTGTTTCTTTTGGCTTCAGATTCTGTGATCATTGAAAAATGCTAATGTCGTGTAGACCAGCCAAACACTCTTCTTCATAAATATTGGATGTGCTAGCATTTTGCATGTTTTATAGTTCCTTGGAATTTTAACATTCATCTCAGCAAAGTATTTACTTTCTTTACTCATTGAACTAGAAGGGGAATTATAAAAATGATAATATGATGCTCGTGATCATTTTTATAATAAATGCCAATAATTATGTGAGATATGATACATTATGCTTAAAACAGGGAAAAGCTATCTTGAAAACAGAAAAATTACCTGATAACAATCAATCTGCCAAAAAAAAATATCAGTGACATGCTATGCAAAGGGTAACATAATTTATCTTCCACTAAGGCATCATTCTTCTTTTCACATTTAAAAAAATTCCTATTTTTGGTTAAGTTAGGTTCATTCATTATCTATAGTTTCTAAATCAGTAAGAAAATAGTAAGATGAATACCAAAGGCATTGGAAAATTCTGAACCATTTACATAAAATTATGTAATACAAATAACTTAGAATATTTTATGTTATGCTAAATATCTGATATGCCCAGCCCCTTTATTAATTTGTTTTGCCTAACAGTATTTTAATTAGTGTTTTTATGAAAACAATATGATTTGCAAATATTTGGAATACCATGTTTTGACACCAATCTTACCACCAGTGTTCCCAAATTACCTTCCACTCTTCTACCACCTATGTCTGCCCTTTTGACAGGTACAATTTTTAATTTGGTAGTTGTTTTTAAATCTTCTACTTTAAGTGTTACTGACTTACCAATTTGTATATACAGCAATACCACTTCACTACCCACAGATTGTATCCTATATTTTAAAACAAGTCAATGAATGTCTATGTTATTTTCCAAAATGAATTCATGATAATAATACAACAAAACAAATATCACACAAATACTTGATACATTTTAATATTTCCATAAAATGCTAATATCTGTATATAAATACATAGAGACACATTTAATTCATTTAGTCAATGTCTCAAAAAATATTTTATCTGATCACAGTCACAAATGCCACCGTGTCTAGATTCAGCCAACTGCATTGAGTCACTCAGTTCTAGAAAGAGATGTAAACCAAGCCATGAAAAATTATGGGGATACCACCCATGCAGATAAAAGCTGACTCAGTCAAGCCACACCTGCAGCACCTATAATCATCTTTTATTTTTTTACAGCAACTGTAATCATCACTTTACCAGTGACCCTGCTTCACCACTAATCTTGAAATCTCTGCAGACGCCAATCTGACCAAAACTCCAGGTATATCAGTGTTTAGGCCTCATATCAACAGAATTTTTTGGCATGGATGGGGATCTGTACCTTCCACCTTCTAATCCTCCCTGAAATATGCCCCACAAAAACAGCCAAAAATATGCCCCACAAAAGCGACAGTATCAATATTATTGCTTATACCATGCAGTTGCATTTGCAGCTATCAGACAACTCCAGGTGGTTGTTGTTATTTTTACTGTCATCCCAATAGGAACACACCAATTTGTCAACAATGTGTATCTGAAGACAGCTAATGTTCAGAAACAAATGTAGCAAGATGATCAATGAGCAACAAGAGCTTACTAAATCTTTTGACAATGACATAATGACCTTAATACAAGATACAAAGATTTTTCACAAATTTTCTTACTGGTGTACCTTTTTTATTTCTGTTAATTTTTCTTTCTTTTTTGTTTTTTTTTTTTCATTTTCTTCTATTGTAATCATTTTGCTCCTACTTTCCTGGAAACAAATGTGTTATGTTTAACTATTTCAACTGTGTGATGCATGCTCTTTGAGTAAAATAATTTATATTTTTAAAATGTTTACCTATGATTATGGAGGACACTTCTTTTTTAAATTATTTTTTTTAATTCCCTGGAGCTCAGAATCAGTGATCTTTTCACTCTTTTTCCCAGAGACATCCAGTCAAAGTCTAAATGGCCTCTCTGTGATAGACACTAAATGATCTCTCTTAAAAGTGGGATATAAAGAAACAAAGTAGGGCTGTTACAAATGTCCCCAAAGCAACAGAAATTAAGAACTTGTATTTAGGAGGAAGTTTGGGGTGAAGATAGGGATCTGGATAAGATAGAGATAAGGAAATTGAGGTAATGGTGAGGGGAAGTGGACATTCTGGTGGTGTGTGATACTGAAAAGTCTTATTATGAGACCTACTGTAAACAATATTATAAATCGTAGTAATTATATTTTTGAACCTTTCTCTGACAAAAAAAAATGAGAGCTATGAACACCAGGTGGTATATACATCAGCAAGAATTGGTACTGCCAGAGTCTTGAAGTAAACAACCTCAACCTACATGGGAAAGGGTTTACTCAGGATTGCTTTGATGCTCAGTTCTTTCAAGTCCCTGGAAAGTCTCAGGAGGGAACATGTATTTCCTTGCTCTATTGATTGAGAGGTAGAGTGAACTCAAAAACATAAAGCGAAAATAGTTAAAAACTGTTCTGCATTCTGGCACTTTTTGTATGCCTGTTGATGACCGATTTTCTCTGAAGCTCTGTTGTTTTTTGTTTGTTTGTTTTGTTTTACAGTTTGTCAGCTGAAAACACTATTAGCCATTTGTGCTTTTAAAATAATTAAAAAAGAAAACATTTAGAGTATAGTTAATACTGAATTATCAGGAGACACGAGCAATTGTAGTGTTTCCAATTACACTACCAAAGGACATTCACATAGACATACGTCATTTAGGACCATTAGACTTAAATTGTTCATGCATTAATTGTTTGAAATATTACTCACCGTAGTTATATTTTTACATACTCATTTGATCAAGAATGCTGTTGGTTTCTTTAGGGACCATATTCAGCTATGTTCAGGCATATTCCTGTCTCTGCCTTTAGGGATCATTGGTGAGATACCCTTTGGAGTGCTAGAGATAGTGGCAAGTTTACTGCCAACATTCTAGCTCTCTTCTGCCTCAAGAATTTATATAAATACTGATATAGTGATACAAATAAACATAACCTCAGTAAGTTCAGTGGAAAATTATACTTTAGTGTGAACATATTAAAATCTTAGCACCTTAAATCTGTCATTAACTATGTAATTTAAGTTAATTGTGCATTCTAAGCTTGAATATATATTTTAGGATATGAATAAAACTAGAACACCTTGATAATTAAATGAGATATCATGATCTGTAGGGAACATAAATTTATATTATATAAAGTTGGAGAGACAAAATGAAAATATGTATGGAACAAATATAAAATTCAAGTGAAACTGTATAAGGCAAGAATTACTGAGAGGGTCCTGAAAAATAGCCCGAGATTGGAGTGCATGCTTTGCATACAAGAGTGGCAGGTTTGTTTTCCAGCACTGCATGTCTGTATCATTCCCATTAAGAGTAACCTATGAACAATGAATTGAAAATAGTCTCTTAAATATAACTGGGTGTGGCCCCAAGATACTTTTTTAATTACTGAGGAAAATAAAAATAAATGGTCAATAACTTTACAGGACATTATTTTTCAACTTTTCTGCTCCTCATGCCCAGAAGTTTAGAAAATATAAGGTTTCAATAGTGTCAAAATGTATAGTACTTATAGACATAATTACTACTACCAAGCGTCCACTTGATACCACTACCAAGTGTCTAATATTTTCAATCATCCTATGTCACCTTTACGAAAGTAAAGTCGAAAAAAGGAGCAAGAGCTCAAATGTAAGAGCATATAGTAGCATGTTCAAGACCCTAAGTTTGATAGCTAGAAACTTATGCCACCTCCCCAAAGCCCTCACTTTCATAGTATGATGAGTGTAATCATAGTAGCCTACCAGCATCATGAACCCTAATGCCTCCTACTGGAAAAGTATTGAAAGCAAAGACCCAATTCTCCTAACACTCTTGAAATGGTCCCTACAAATATAAGTAAATTATAACCAAGTAGTACAATATGACACATAAATATGTGGTCAGGATAATAGAAGTAAACAACAATCTGAAATAATGTCTTGAATAATAATGAGAGCTTATTCAAAGACAAATTATTGGAATATATAACAAGGATAGCATGATTAATTCAGTGTTTTGGGCTAGTAGTTCTTATATTCAAATGTAATACAAATTAACAGTTCAAAGGGGTCTGTAATGGAATGTGATGTAAGTACAGAAAAGGAAAAACTAAAAGTAGAAAGAACGATTAAGAAAATGTAGCAGCTCTGCGTGGAATATCAGAAAAAGATGATAGCTGTGATATATGATAAGCATTTCAAAGGATTCATTCAATGGGTTGTATTGTTTGAATGCTAACTATTTCTGCTTACTTTGCAAAAAATGTAGATTAAAGTAGAGAGCAAATGAGAGTTGAGAATTTGATTGAAGTTTCCTGCAATGACAAAATGCACAGTATGATATAGACAACAGTGTTAATTTTATATATTTATTGAGTTAGGGGCACACAGCAATGCTCAGGGCTAACTCCTTGTTTTGCACTCAGGAATCAATCCTGGAAATCTTAGGATCCCAGGGATAAAACTCAGGTTAGTCATAAACAAAGTTAGTACCAAACCTACTTATCTGGTCCCAACAGTGTTAATTTTAAGGATGTTTACGCAGAGATGGTTATCTAATTAATGGAACAAAAATTCAAATGCATTTATTTAAATAAAGATAAAATTGCCACTAAAACTAACCAAAATAGTCCACAAAATTCACAAATATAACAAGGGAGAGGAAGGAAGGAAGGAAGGAAGGAAGGAAGGAAGGAAGGAAGGAAGGAAGGAAGGAAGGAAGGAAGGAAGGAAGGAAGGAAGGAAGGAAGGAAAGGAGGGAGGGAGGGAGGGAGAGAGGGAAGGAAAAAAAAACAACAATGGAAAAGTTGGAGAATTAGATCTTGTTATTATTCCTGGTCAGAGAATGGGGAATGACAAGTAGTCACAAAAGGACTCAAAAATGATCCAATTCTTTTTATTATAATAATGTTAGTATTGGAGCATTTAATATCTGAAACATCTGTACGATGGACAACTTTATAAACCGTGGTGTTTATATAAACTTTCAAATATAAAACAAAGATCAAACCAAAAGAATTGTATAAATAAAATAAGAACACATCAGTAATATGGTAGTTAGAAGAGGCAAAATATTCTGGATAAAAAATGACCTGAAGATATCTGTGTAAAGTCACAATAAAAAAAATAAATGTAAACTCTAACACAGTTTCAGTACATTATTGAAAAAAAAGGAAGACCCATTTTAAAAAAAGCTAAAAGAGAAACAAGTAATGACTAGCACTTCTGAAAGAAGTGAACATATAAATAAAGGCTCTTTTGCAAATTTTTCATGAGTACTCAGAATTGAAAATTAGACACACAATAGAATTATTACTTATGCATGGTTAAATTACATATCACCATACTTCCAAAGCCCCTAACACTTCATTTCCATCAATTCATCCAAAGTGTTCATAAGTACCTGTACCAAAAACAAATTTCAATAGGTTTCTGATAGTGTACAAGATATTAACTGGAGGTGTGGCTCTCAATATTACTTTTTATGGGTTGCTAATTAATTAGAATTGCCATTCAAACTTTTCACTCTGCGTTTTTATTCCACTGAATGATGCAAATTCCATTCCCCTTCATGCAGCCAGAAGCATTGGTTATGTGATGAGCCTTGGTATTCAAAACTGATCTTAAGATAGAGGGGGAAGAAGGGGAAACTGAGGTAATGATGTGAGAGGCTAGTGGAGGTGTTATGGAGGATATAGAGTTCTGGAAATTGTGGTATGAAAATGTATGCATGAAGCCCTATCATTAATAGGATTTTAAATCAAATTTAAACAGTTTAAAAAGAGGGTGAGCACCCAAATAATAGAGAGGTTTAAGTGCTGAGTGTCTTGAACCTGGCTGACTGGGGGTTAATCACTGGCACATCATATTGTCCCTTAAGTCCAGTCACAAGTGAACACTTGAACACAAAGCTAGAAATTACTTTGAGCACAGTCAGGTGTTGCTTCCAAAGAAATAAAGCAGAAGGGTTGGAAAGATATTTCTATTGTTAGAGCACTTGCCTTGCCTGCCACTCACACAAGTTTGATCCCTGTCACTTCATATGTTCCTCAATCATATAGGAATAATCCATGAGCACAGAACCAGGAGTAACCCCTGAACACCTCTGGAATGACACCCCCACACACACGCACACACAAATACATAAGAGGTAGAATGTATGGAATATGAGATTATTCTTTGCTGCATAAAAATGGTGCAGAGTATAAAGAAGATGTACTATAAGCAATCATATTTGAATAAATGCCATGTGTATAAAGAAAAATATTACATGAGAACATTATCTACAACTTTAATTAGATTCAAGAGAAAATTTTGTTCATTCTTAGAACCACATCTTTTAATTTCTTATATTACCTTTTTTTTGTTTGTTTTTTTATGGTTTTTGGGTCACACCCGGCAGCGCTCAGGGGTTACTCCTGACTCCATGCTCAGAAATTGCTCCTGGCAGGCACGGGGGACCATATGGGGCACCGGGATTCGAACCGATGACCTTTTGCATGAAAGGCAAACGCCTTACCTCCATGCTATCTCCCGGGCCCCTTATATTACCTTTTAAGAGACTATATTTTCTTACCTCTTTGGTGCAAGGATTAATTATGTGGTGGTTCCCTGGTCCTTTACTGACTAATTGGGGTACCTTTTCACCTTTACATTGTCCATCAGTGAGATCAAGAGCATATCCTACTAGATAGCTTTATTGGGGAAGCACACAAGGATACTGTAAATGAGAGAAGAAATGAACACTTCTTTCTCAATTCTTGGCAACCAGCCAGTTATTCAATGTTAAGGCTGAGATTGGGGGTCTCCAGGGTTGCACTCAGAAATGCTTGGGGGAATATGTGATGCCTTCGATCTGACCCCACATCCACTACAACTTCCAACATATTTTTTTCCTTGTTATCTGAAGGAGCAGTGAAAGCTACACATAAATCTCTCTGTGTGAAAAGGGCAGTTCTGACTCTACAATAAGGAGAAAAAAAATGTTAACAACATAAGGATGAGTGCATTAATAATCTTTATAAGTCTTTTAAAAATCCTTTCTGGTGTACTCTCTGGAGTAGATATCCAATTAGGTGAAACTTTGTGATTTGACACCTTTCTTCCTGTAGGCAGTGGTAACCCAAAGCTCTGTTATCTATTGTTTCACTGAGCAAACTGAACTTTGCTTTAACTTCCTAAACCTACTCAACTATGCAATGGTATTTTCTTTTGGCTCACACGACTTTTCTCTATTATGGTTGGTTATTCAGCTTTTTAATTTAGAAATTATAGAAACATGTCAAGTATCCAAGGACGTTTCACATTATGACTCTAGAATAACTACAAAACTGCTTCTAGGTTCAATTTCATGGACTGACCATTACTTTCTTTTTTCCTATAAAAGGTTTATTGTGGATGGTTTTAAAGATTTACCGTTTACAAAGCAGTAGTACTGTTGTTGTTGTTGTTGTTGTTGTTGTTGTTCGTTTTGTTTTGTTTTTTGCTTCTTGGGCCACACCCAGAGACGCTCTGGGGTTACTCCCGGCTATGCGCTCAGAAATAGCTCCTGGCTTGGAGGACCATATGGGATGCAACCACAGTTGGTCCTAGGTTAGTGCGTGCAAGGCAAATGCCCTACAGTTTGTGCCACCACTCTGACCCCTAAAAAGCAGTAGTTTAAAGTCGTGGCACAAAACTTGGGTTTTAAACAAAAATAACTGTAAGATGTTTTTTCTATTCAAAAGAATTTTTCAGACTCCTTTAGTATTCATTCATTATGACACAGATGCTGAAAAAACAAAAAATAAATATATATCAAGGATATAGCTCATCAGTGTTTTCCTCTAAATGATGCAAGGGAAATTCAAAACAGATCATGACAATTAAGGAAAAATATTCAACTTAATTTTTCTATGTAAGATGTAGAAATAATTATAACTTTATTATTCTAATTGATTTACATTTAAAAACCATGACTATCATTGTTATGTTCAGTCACAATGATAAATAACTTCAGTATTTCCCTTAACAGTGTTTGCAATAAATAGAAATAATCTGCTAATGAAGTATTTTATACTTCTTTCATTGCTGCTTTCTGTATTATTAGTACCACATGTGTTCCTATTTTATAATACAATAGACATAATATATTGAAATTGAGAAACATAACTGTGGAATTTTTAGTAAATGGTGCCCTCTTTAATAGCTATATAATATAGTCTATAAAACAGGATTTATTTCTGTAGAAAAATTAATGAAGCTTTAACTAATCACTAATTAGAATGGAGTCCTGCTTTTAAAAAGAGCAATTGAAAGAAAGATTATTTAAAGGATAATTTTGTGCCCTGATTCATGAAAATATGAATATGAAAACAGGGAGTGATATATGTGAACAGATTTAACTTCACTAATTTATTCTGATTAATCAGAGTTGATTATCAACAATGTATAAAGAATCTTAATAACATGAGAAAATACAAGGGTAATTGCCATGAATTCATTGTCTTGTTAGAATAAATAATAGTTTCTCACAGAAAGTGACTCATCAAAAGAAAATTAGGACACATATTACATGTCCCAAAAATTAGATTATCAACAGCATCCCTTGCATAATTTTATCTTAAATTTCTTTAAGCAATGATATCTGTTACAGAGCAAACTTTATCATTGATGCTTTTTATCTTGTCATAATTATAATCTATTTTTAATTTTCTTTTTATGTACTGGCAATTTATAGTCCTTTTACTACTTATATAATTCTTATATTTATTATATATAATTCTTATAAATCTTATATAATTCTGCTTCCTACATCTGATATGGTAAATCAGTTGAAAATGAATTCTATTCTGCTATTGTTTCTAATGCCTTAACTTTAATTCTGTTGCCTTGAAAATAAAATATATTGGGAAATGTTGTTTTCTGTGTCCTTCTACATATCAAATACCATATTTTGCTAGTTATTTACTGGCCTTCGAGAAACTTATGAGACTATGAGTCAGAGATTCAATTATCATAAGCAGAAACAGCTTGCTCTTACAGTATTGCTATTTATCTCTAGGTGATACCTTCTTTGTAATAAAAATCAATCAAGTGGGAGTTTTTGTTTGTTTTATGCTCAACTAATTTAAAATGTCCAGTGATATTCAGCTTATCTTTCTGAAATTCTTCTTACCATATGTTCTTAATAACTCATCCAAGTCTGCATATGCTCATTGTCTAGTATTGTATGTTCCTGGTATCCCTTCCAGAAAATTTGGAGTTTAATTTTAAGTAAGTATACATGACAGCAATAAATCAATTTCTGATACAAATTAATTTTCCCTTAGAAAGAATGATATGACTATACTAATTGTACTGCTGATTGTGTGTTAATAAATTTGTGTTAATAAATAAATACCTAGAGTACTATTTAGTTTTTGACATTCAATTTTAACTTGAGAAGTTCAGATATAGGTAAAGTAATTACCTTTACCCTGCTTCTGAATGCTCCACTATTGTATGATGTCTTCTTGAAGATCAACAACAGAGACATATTGTTATGTTCTCTATCATTAATTACTTTTAGGGAAAAATTGATAGAATAAATGTCCAAACTCAATTTGTTCTGTTTTGTTTTTGAATCATACCTGACAGGGTTCAGGGTTTAGTTCTCCCTCTGCTCAAAGATTATTCCTGGAAGACTTGGAGACCAATTGGGGTGTCAGGGATAAAACCAAGGCCTGCCGTAAGCAAGGTAAGTGCACTAAACTTCTGTATCATCACTTGGCACATTCTATCAAGCTTTTTTTTCTAGTTTTGGACAAATTGTATTGTACGCTAATCATATGAACAATTTTAATACACAGTTCCATCCAAAAAATGGCTAGTAAACATCTTTTAATATGGATAGATTATAGAGGCTGGAGAGATAACATAGGGGTAGGCTATTTGGCTTTCCCCTGGCTGATTCAGGATGGACCTGCGATCAATTCTTGGCATCCCATATGGTCCCCCAAGCCAGGAGCTATTTCTGAACACATAGCCAGGAGTAACCCCTGAACCTCACCGGGTGTG
>PVKC010051110.1:0-10481 GCA_004027635.1 Crocidura indochinensis
AAAAAAAAACATTCTAGAATTTAGCTACCTGGATGGAGACTGTCTCTTAGCTTTAGAGAAACTGACTCCTATCAACAGAGATGCTTGAATACTCTACTTGAATACAACTGGGGTGCACTCCGAGGTTCCCTCGTTGGGTTTGCCTGGCTCTTTTAGCTGGCATTTCTAAATTGCCCAGGACAAAGCCAGGACTGAATTATTTTCTTTCCTGCCTACATTCAAGCCTCTAGCAGTGGGTTTCTTTTGGGGCTCCCCTCAAGGATCAGAGTCTCCGGGTGGGTGAAGGCTCCTTGAGGTGGGAGGCACCTCCAGACAGGCTGGATGAAGCCAGGCAAGGCTGTGCTTCCCGACCCTGGCATCAGAGAGCCTCCAAGGCTCCAGCATACTCTGGGGCTGTGCTGTGACACTGCTCTAACCATATGTCAGCCTCCACCGGATCCTGACCCAAGGAAAAAGCTTTCTAGAAGCTTCCACAGAATTCGTGATTCACACCTCCTCCCACCCCCAAACTAAAGGCACACAGAGGGAAGGAATGAGGTGGTGTCTGCTGCAGGGAGCGTCAGGGAGATAATAAGACTGGCTGGGTGCTTGTCTTGCAGGACAAGCAATTCCTCCCCACCCAACTCCCCAAAGCTGTTCACCCAAGCCTCAGCAAATTCAATCCTCCTGCCAGGAGCACCACAGGGTGTGGCCACAAAACAAAACAAAAACCATAGTGGCTGCTCCCTGCTTGGTTTGGTCCTTGCCCCATCCCAGGTACCCCTAGAACTCAAAGGAGAGCATTGAGCTATGGAAAACCAGAGCTCCTTAAGACATTCTCACAGATGGCCCTATACTCTGAGAAAGCTCCAAGTTCATCTCTAAGTCACTTCCTTCAACCTCAGTCTTTTATCTCTTGAGGCCTACAAAGCTCACAGAGCCCCTCACACCTCTTTCTTTCCCCCTACCCAGAAACCAGCAGACATTCTGGTCATACAAAGGAAAAGAGGGCTTGCTTCTTCAACACCCAGTTCAGCTGACCAAGCAAATGGCTCCATCCCCTCCCAACAAGGTCCCTAACAAGCATTTGAAGCAAACCTTTCTTCCCTTCTTTTTCCATTATGAGCAGTTAGTAGCCTCAACTCCTTCTTCTCTGCCTTCCAATTTCCAACCAAGCTCTTCTGCCTGGGCAAGTTGATCTACATAACCCTATTGCTACAAGAGGGAATCAACACAAATCTGCCTGGATTTTTCTGTCACTCCTGTATTCTTAAGGCTACTTGGGGAGACAAGACGTATTTCTTTGCCTGTTGGGCCTCCCAACTCCCACACCACCACCGTTTAGCCAAATTCACAGTCAACTGGGCACCTCAAAAATGGGAGTAAAATGAGAAATGGTTT
The DNA here is from genome assembly GCA_004027635.1 of Crocidura indochinensis. Lineage (NCBI taxonomy): Eukaryota > Metazoa > Chordata > Mammalia > Eulipotyphla > Soricidae > Crocidura > Crocidura indochinensis. Next base: position 1,381 of record PVKC010051110.1, read on the forward strand.
TGTATCTAAATTCCCCCAACAACTAGGTCAAGAGCAATCCATCAAGACTTGGGCTTCTGTAGGGAAACATCAGTCCAACACAATACACAATAGACCCCACAGAAGAAACTGGGAATGAAGGTAAATTATCCTGGCATTATCTGCCCAAGATCTTTCTCTGTCCAAACTCCCCAAAAGTCCTTTCTGGTATTTTTTTGTTTTGTTTTGTTTTGTTTTGTTTTGTTTTTGCTTTTTGTCTAGGTGATCAGTCTCCCATGAGAGAGCTCCTTCTCAGAATGAGATTAGGGGTCCAGGTATATGCATCTGAGGACATCTGTTTTTATTCTGTTGGAGATGGAAGAAAAGTTCCTACTGTCTTATAGACTGGAGCAGGGCTATATATACCAAGCCATCCCATACCCTTGTTTAAGCAAAGAAAATTACTCGTAGGGTGGCTTTGAAAAAGCCTGTCAAGTTTGCATTGCCCAAAACAATACACATAACAAATGTGTGTACCTGCAGGTCTGAAGTTGGTGCTTTATGTAGGTTCACATTCTAGGTAGAGCAGGAGGGTCTGGATAAAAAGTGTGTCCTGTGGGGTGCATATGAAGTGCTTGGGAGGAGTGGGGTTGTGCTCATATAGCTGTGTATGAATCATCTGCATATCCTTTGACCAGAGATGGCTAAGGAGAACAGAATTCTGTGGGCCTAGAAGAGAAAGACACCTGGAGAAAAATTGGGGCATTAGATCCACTTGATGCTCCCAGCCTCAGTCTCCTCTGGAAGGCCTCAAAGGAGTAGAATACTCTGTCTTCAGCACCCAGTGCAGCTCTTAACAGTATCTGTAGAACTAGGGTTAGTGTACTCCACCCTAAATTCTTCTCAGGAAATTTAGGGATACAAAAAGAGAGCATGCCAAATCCTTGGTGCCGAGCTAAGTCTATAAGTGCTTCTGTTAGCCTCCTTCATTCTCTGGCAATCTCATTTAGACCCCTCTTCTGCCAGCCTGCAGCCCTCCCATTGTCTGTCTGCCCAAGGAGCCTCATAGAAGAAAACACGGCCTGAGTAAGGCTCTCAGAATGCATCTTTTGTGAAGATCTTTATAATTGGGGCCCAAAATAAATACTGGCTTGTCGCCATTCTCTTAAAATATTCAAATAGTGAAATAAAAAGCATGCTTTTCCTTTGTTTTGATAACCAGATTCATTTGCCTTGAAAATATAGGTATAAGTGGCACTTGAGAAGGGTGGATTCAAATATTTATTTTTGTCTTCCAAGACAAAAATATTAGTATTTGAGGGGGTGATGTTGGAGACCACACCCACCAGTGTTCAGGACTTACTTCTGACTCTGTGCTCAGAGATCACTCTTTTTGGGGTTCAGGGGACAGTATGCAGTACCAAGGACCAAACATGTGTTAGCAGCATGCAAGGCATTTATCTGCTATACTATCTCTCTGTCTCTAAGCATATCATTTTGAACTTACCATATATTAATCTTTTGTTATAGAATATCTGCATTATTGATAGATGATAAATAAAAACAAGAACTGGTTTGCAAAATGCTGAGGTTGGTAAACAAAAGTGTATGTGTGTGTGTGTGTGTGTGTGTGTGTGAGAGAGAGAGAGAGAGAGAAAGAGAGAGAGAATAAATCTCTCCAAATAAACAGAAACAGAAGAGATTCAAAGGCATGGAGATATTAGTGGCAGGATATTGCCCTGGGGAAACCCCCCCAAATCCTTTTACAGGATTACTTTTTCTCCCCTTGTAGGATAAGCCTGAGAATTTCACAGGCCTGCTCCAGAACCACCCTCAGTTCTGTGCCTGATCACAAGTACAGGTCAATTGCCTAAGAACCCTGGTGATACCAGAACAAGGTGACAGAGATGGCAGAGAGTCAGTGGTCTTCTTCAGTGTGCATACACACACATACACTCACATACTTGTCATCTCCATGAGTGCCACTTCCTGAAGTTTACAGGACCCCGACACATACCTGGGTCCCACTCACTACCACTCATTGTCTTCTCATTTCTCATCTCTGTTCTCAGTGTCTACCTCCTGGTTGCTTCATATTCACCACATCCTCTCTACTACCAGGTCAACCTGCTGCTCCCAGGAGCAAGAAGAGAAGGAAAGAAGTCCCAAGGGCCAGTGTCTCTCTCTAGTTCTCAGCACTGGACACCAGGAAGCTCATCCTTCCTACAGCCCAGGTTCAGTCCCATTGATTGCTGTAGCCCAGCTTAGAAGACCAAGCAGGGCTGAGACTCAGAGACACAGGGAGAGAGAAAGAGACTTAGAGAACAGAAAAATACAGGAGAAACCAGCTGGCCTTCCTCCCACATCCTCCTCCCCATCGTGGACACAAATAAATAAAAGAATAGGTACCCCAAAGCAGAAGATGGCCACCTGTATATGATGATGAAGCCAGGAGTAGACTGCTGCTTCTTGGAGTCACAGATCCTGTAAAGAAGAACACAGAGGTTAAAGCACTTTTTTTGGTTTTTGGGTCACACCCGGCAGTGCTCAGGAGTTACTCCTGGCTCCATGCTCAGAAATTGCTCCTGGCAGGCACGGGGGACCATATGGGGCACCGGGATTCGGGGCACCGGGATTCGAACCGATGACCTTTTGCATGAAAGGCAAACGCCTTACCTCCATGCTATCTCCCGGGCCCCAAAGCACTTTTAAGTGTCTCTATCTTTCTTCTCTCCCTGATAGTCCCTGTTTTACCACCGATTTCTCTCCTAATCTGAGGGGCTTTGGGACCTAGAGTGATTAATTTTACCCTCTTCCATTCTCAGAGGTGCAGGCTGCTCAAAGAGAAAAACTAGAAGTGCTGAGAAGCAGGGCTCCTGGCTGAAACCTCTACAGCTCCATCTTAGCTGGACAACTCCACCTACCCTACCCCTCCTTCCCAAAATCCTTCCACCCCACAACCAGAGGGTTTGAACTGACCCCGTGAAAGTGCTGTAACTTTTGGACAAAGCACTTGCATTGAAGGACAGAAACTCTTGGGGACACAGAGATAGAACCTGCCTATAGGTTCCAGTAGCTCCCCTGGAAAACTTGGGACCAAAGGAGAGCTGAGGAGGTGGCAAAGGAGAAATTTCTGTCCAGATTGAGTTGCACTGCAGACTATAAAGAACAGTGAACATAGATAATTCACTCATGCTTGCCTCCTTCCCCACTATTCTTGCCTATCTCCCTCTGCACTGGGTCCAGATTTAGTAGGCTACAATCATTTTTCTCTCCTTCCCCCTCCCTCAATTTTCTCCTCTTTCTCTCTTCTCTTCCTCATATATACAAAGGTGGGAATGCAAAAATAGTCTTGAGGTAGTTTTCTTTTTTTTTAATGTGGAATATAGGAGCCAGTTTCAACATTTCATACCACCTCAGCCTTTTGCTTTTAGGCTTAAATTAGAAGTTGGGGGAAGCTCCCAGCTCCTCAGACAGCTATGAGGAGGTGTAGGTCTGTCTGTGCTTGTCTGTGTGAGTGGCTGTGCTGAGATAAAGTCGGTAAATCTTTGCCTTAAACCCAGTGCCACCACTAACTGCTAATTTCTAGCACTGGGTTTTATAAGATGAGAAGCAAGCTAGCTGCAGGCAGAGAAACTTGGATGAAAGGATGCTGGGAGCAGGGCTGAGCCTTGAACACAGACCCGTTTTCTCTAAGAGGGTGCCCTGCATGCTTCCACCTCATTTGCAACCCCCAGGAATGCCCAGCCTCCCAGGTTCATCTGAACATCTTTGCACCCTGGTAGTGAGTCTTCTCCCTGATATACCACCCTAACCAAAGAGTCCTTTTGCAGTAAATCCCACCCCCATGCAACCCACAAATTGCCCAGGAGACACAGTGACCTGGCACTACCCAGGAGGTTCCAACCAAAGTGTCCCTGTTTCCTGCTTGCAGCCTTTTGGGGTATCACAGCCTCCCCACATGTACCCACCTGGATCTGACCTACCCAGAAACCCAGGCAGGTGAGTATTGGGGGGTGGCTAGGACCTGCTCTATCCTGGCCCTATTTTACAGAATCAGAGCATATGACAATAGCAGGGGAAGGGAACAAAATACAGCTATTATTTTATTTCTGTATTGGTTTTTAGACCACACGTGGCAGAGATACTGGTGCTAGGGACTTCCTCCAGGCTCGGCGCTCAGGGATCACTCCTAGCAGACTCTAAGAGACCCTAAGACCTGCTGGGATTGAACCCAGGTCAGCTGCACGTAAAGCAAACGCTTCCCCGCTGTCTTAGCTCCATCTACCCCAAATGAGCTTCAATCTTACCCAGTCTTTGCTAGCCTTCGTTCTAAATCGGCAGCTCTCCATGTTTAGAAAAACGTGAGTCATTTTCTCCACCCCAACTTGTCCCTTCGATGTTCTCCTTACTTAAAATCTGAAGTGGGGGAGAGGGGAGTGAGAGGCAGAGCGGAGTCAGCAAGAACCTAGGGTTAAGAGCTCTTACTGAACCCAGAACTCTTTCTCTTCCCTCCAAGACCACTCCGGGGTCTGTCACCCCCGCAGCTCCTGGGCCAGCATTAAGACATTGTCTGTCGGCCAGAGCTGGGATGGGCAGATAAATAGGATCCTCAGCAGCGTGACCTCAAGCCCCCCTGAATCTCATTGACAAACTTAGTGAGTGCCTCCCGCTTGGCTGCTCTGCCGTGGACGGGCTGGGCGTTCCTCAGCCCGGGGTATGCTGAGAGCTAAGCGGGGGGCAGGAGGCGAGACCCCACTTTGCCTACTATGGTTGCCCCCTCCCTGGATGGCCAGCCTTTCCTTTCAGAGAGTGGCACCGCCTCCATTCTCTAGCTGGCAAAGTCGGAAGATTGGGGAACTCTGCCTGATCTCAGGGCTTCCTCTTTTTTCCTACCCCACCCCGAGTTCTGAGCCCTAAAGGGTCACTCACCTGGACGCAGGGGCTGCAGATTGGATCCGGGGCGGGCGTTCGTCGGGGCAGACCCGGCTCAAACTGCCTCGGTCGCCTGCCCCTGCCTCTTGTTGGGGGGTGGGGGTGCAGCTGGTGACGTCGTATCCGTCTATCCATTCAGGAATTTCACTGCCTCTCTCCTTCGTGCTGCTGCGCTCCCTGGAAGAGAGAGAAAGGGGGTGCTGCCCTGGTCAGAAGAGATCCCCACCAGCCGACCCTCACCAACTCCATCCAGTACCCCAGCTGCCTCCAGGACCTGTGTGAGAAGAGGGGGGGCTTTGTCATGACTGTCCACCTCCTCTCACACAGTCTCACCTAAGGCAGGGCCGAAGGACAGCTAGCAATTGTTCCTGGAGATCACCTGCACCCCCAAAGGAAGCCTGAGAAAGGCCACTGGAACAGGCCACACCACCCCACCCCTTAGCTCCCCACCCTTTCTTAAGGACCAGAAAGCTGGTTGCCGGGCCTTGAGGGTGATCTAGAATGCTAGAAAAAGGGGAGGTTCATGGGGGGTGCAGTGCCCAAGTGCCCAAGCCTGCCCACATCCCCTAGCACCTTCCTATCCTGACACCAAGTCGAGTTGGGAAGAGAAAGCCCAGGCCTGGAGTCAGGCAGAGGGGGTGGGGGGCCAGGCCTAGGGCCCGGGAGGGTCCAGACAAGGGAGGCGGGTGGGACCTTCATGTCCTATCGGGAGATAAATTGTCATATTCTGAGACAAGGACTAGCAGTGCGAGGGCTGGTTTCCAGGGCCCAGGCCCCAATATTTGGTGGAAGCTGGGGCCCCTGGACCGGCACAATGCTCACTCGGGTTCTTTTCTCTCCCCCTGCCCCCTCCGGCTCTCCCCAGCCTGCATGGGAACTCAGGCCTAGCCGCCTGCATGCTAATGAAGTTTGTCTCAAGTTCATTGTCAAAGCCCCCAGCCCGAGCCCTCCCCTCCAGCTCCTACACAAATCTCCCTCCAACTTTTGTCCCACAGACTTGAGGCCACTTGAGTCCCTGCGGTTCCCCTCCCAACCTCCCCCGGCTTTCAGTCCCCCTGAGCTTCAACGACTCCCCTCCCGGCTGCCCAGCCACCTTCACGCCTCTCTCTCTCTCTCTCTCTCCCTCTCTCCCTCCCTCCCTCCCTCCTGGTTCTCTCTAACCTCCCCAGGAGGGCAAAGGTCGGAGGCCACCGACTGAAGTGGGGAGACTTGGGGAGGTGCAAAAGGGCCACAGACTCCCTCCATCGAGGCTCCCTGTCCCCCAATCCTCAGCCTCAGCTCCCCTCCCCTCTTTCCTTCCATTATGATTATTTTGCTCTCCCCTTGATTACATCTGCTTCACTAGCTCAGAAATAAAGATCCTTTGAGACTAATTTTGCACCCCCCCCAAGCTCCCCACCCCTTCCCTCCGCCTTCCCTCTAGACCGGGGCTCCCTTTAGCTCTTTCTCACCGGCTGGAAGACATTGAGGCCCTTGTCCAGGGAGCTGGGGGTGACGGGAGGGGGTGCCCGTGGAATGGGGGGGTGTCTTTCCAACTCTAGGACGTGTCCAGCAATCCAAACCTGTTCTTCTTTGTTCCCAAAGATTTTTTCATACTGTCACCACCCTCTGCAGTAACGGGGGACCAGGGCGGGAGGGGTGAGGACCGTGAACCCACCCACCCTTCCATTCCAGGGGAGGAGAGAGGGGGAGAAAAAAAGAGGAAAAATGAAATCCCCCCCTCATTAGGCAGAAAGGAAGCGAAAGGGGATAATTATAATTAAAAGCAGACAGCTGGGGATTGTGTCTTTTATGTGTCTCCAAGCCTCCTCCCCACCCCGCCACCATCGCCCCAAAACCAGCACAGCTCCATGAGATCTTCCTGGCTGTCCCCGGAGTGTGCCAGGAGCCCCGGGCAGCGGGCAGCACCAGGGAAGCTGCTCGGATATTCCTCCTTCATAGACACCACCTTCAGCTTCATCTCCACAGGCCTCGGATGGGGGTCTTCCTGTTCCCTGTCCCCAAAGTGGGGGCCTTTGGGAAAGTGGAGGCAAAGGCAGAAATAATATTGAATTTGTTCCATTCAATCATTTGGGGAAATTTTCAGATTTTTCCTTAAAAGAAAAAGAAAAGAGAGTCGAGGTATTCATCATAAGCTTTATACAAAGAATTAACTCTCAGGGTTTTCTCCTTCAGGCATCTCTCCTACCTCCTCGCTTGGACTTGCCTCAAAAACACAGGAAGGGCAACTGGGAGCCCCCGAAGATTGGGGCTCCCCCAGGAACGTGTTCTAACAAAGAGCCTGGATAGAGGCACACACAACTGCACACATATACATATGTATACTTTGTAATTTGGGGGTGGTGTTGCTAGGCCTAGCTCCGCTAGCCTATGTATTTATAGAACTTGATCCTAGGCCAGAACAGCAGGGTAATTATAGCATTATTAGCATATATGCAAATCAGGTAACCTATATACACTCAATGGAGACAGATTATTATTGATTTCTCTCCCCCCTTCTCCTTCCCTGGTATCAGCTCTGGCTCCTCGGAGCTGCACACCAGCAATTATGTGACATTATAAGAGGGGGTTGTAGCCCTGAGGAGGGGGCTGAGAGGAGGAGGACGAAAAAAAAAAAAAAACTACAGGCGCGTTTTTATCTCATTTTACTCAATGTTATTCTGGGAAGGGCAGGGAGGGGCTCCCCAGAAGCCTTTGAATGAACAAAGGCAGTGGGGGGGGGCAGTCACAGAGAGGGAGAGAGAGAGAGAGACAGAGACAGAGACCTGAGAATGGAGACAAACCCCCCCCCCCCCAGCCAGCCAAGCTGAGAAGCAGTGACAGCGATGGAGAAAGAGATTCATGCTAAGGGCTGAGGGAGCAGCAAAGAGAGGCCACAGACAGGCACCAAGAAGCCTAACTAAACAGTGTGGCTGGGTTCATGGGTGGGAGGTGCTGGGGACCCCCACACTGACCCAGAGCAGAATCCTCAGCTCTTTCTCAGTCAACTAGAGAGGCCAAGGAGCCAAGTTCTTGGCCAACTGGTTTTGGTCAGTGGATTCCCTCCAAGCAGGAATTGGGCACAAGTCTCCCCTGGGGTATTTTGGGGGGACCTACTAGACTTTGGCTTACAGGTCAGAGTCTCAGTTCCAGCCTCCTCTGCCTCCAAAGCTCTTCATTCCAGATCTGAGGTGCAGAGGAAAGAGGAACATGACCAAAAGATCATCCAACTGTCCTTTCTGATTTTCCTTCAGACTGCTCTCAAAATTTACTCTATCAAGTTTGGGGCCTTTTGTCTTGCTGTGTGTGTGTGTGTGTGTGTGTGTGTGTGTGAGAGAGAGAGAGAGAGAGAGAGAGAGAGAGAGAGAGAGCTTCTACTGATTTTAGAGAGCAGCTCCCAAGCTAACCTACATCTTTCTCTTCACTTAGAATCCTTTGCCTACCCCTAGCTAGAGGAAGAGGGCATCTCCACTGGACCCCAAAGCCCTTTTGTATGTCTAGCATCTACAAAATTCCTAGAATGCTGTTTGCTTGCTTCTTTGCCACTGGAACACTTTTGCCATCTTAGGCAACTCTCCCAGAGGTCATCTTAGTATGAGAGGTAGGGTCATGAGGACTATAGACCTCTTGCCTGTGGTTGTGGGGTAACGTGATAAAAAGGGGATGGATCCCCATGAGGAACACATAAGTTTCTTGGACTTGTACACAAAGAAATGTGCTGAGGTGTCTGTGAACCAAATGGACAGGATCACCCACAATCTGGATATCTTAGAGGCAAAATCATGTGTGTATGAGATAGGAGGCAGACAGAGAGAAAGAGAGCAAAAGAGAGATGAGAGTGCTCCTGGATACAACCATGTCTTTGTGACTATGCAGTAAAGGGATAAACATGGAACTTAGATCACAGAACAGGAAAAAGGGCTGAAAAGACAGTGAAAGGCAGACACAGATATTTCAGAGAGAAATAACCAGAGCAAAAAAAGAAAAAGAAAAAAAAAAGAACCAGAGCAAAAAAAAAAAAAAAAAGGTGGGGGGGAGAACCAGAACAAGACAGATCCAGAGAGTGACTAGCACAAGAGAAAAGTGCTGAGGGGCTCCAGTGTGTCTGTGGCTCTGCACACCCAGAGCCAGCTGGCCCATGTCCCTGAACTAAGCTGACCATGTTCTAACCCACCTTAGAGACTTGGCTAGTGAGAGCTTGAGCCCAACACTGAGAAAAAGAAAGAGTC
>PVKC010051111.1:0-10468 GCA_004027635.1 Crocidura indochinensis
CTTTCTTTCTTTCTTTCTTTCTTTCTTTCTTTCTTTCTTTCTTTCTTTCTTTCTTCCCTTTTTCGTGCCACACCCATTTGATGCTCAGGAGTTACTCCTGGCTAAGCACTCAGAAATTGCCCCTAGCTTGGGGGTACCATATGGGACGCCGGGGGATTGAACCGCGGTCCTTCCTTGGCTAGCGCTTGTAAGGCAGACACCTTACCTCTAGCGCCACCTCACTGGCACCTCCAATGACCATTTCTTTTTCCTGTATTTGTATATTGTATATTATCACCCAAATGTAATCATTGGTATAGTTCCAGTTCAACATAATATATGGTTATTTGAGCATCACAGAAAGAAAAAGTAATGGGGAAAAACTAATATATAGCAATTGCCTAAGGAAAGTCTATAGATAACTCCTTCAGTCAGGATATAAATCAGGATCTGGGTTATTAAGATATTAGGGAGGAGAATATATATATTCTACATATAGTGTTAAAGCTATTAAAATATTGACATTACTCTGTGATCAAATTCTCATTCTATTCCAATGTGATATTTATTTATTTATAATTTATTTTGATATTTGGGACACACCCAGTGACGCTCAGGGGTTACTCTCAGAAATTGCTCCTTGCTTGGGGGACCATATGGGACACTGGGGGATCAAACCGCAGCCTGTTTTAGTCTAGCACATGCAAGGCTGATGTCTTACAGTTTGAGCCACTGCTCCGGCCCATCCAGTGTGTTCTTATGTATACTTTCTAGCTACAGTTTAAATTTTTCTTCACATGGGTAGAATATTGGTATTTTCATTTTGGTTTATGCATCACTGGTAACTTATTAAAAATACTGAGAAATATAAACACAATAAAAATGAGAGCTTTATTGTATTTTTATTTATTGGATGGCTATAATATTTCTATCTGAAAAGACTGATGTCTGCCCTTAGGTTTTAATCACATACACCATGTTAGATTGACAAAGAAGCTGAATTATAAATTTCTTAAAAGAAGGTTGCTCAATCTTAGCTGAAAAGAGAACCAGGAATGTAGAAGAGATACATACAGAAATTCTTACCAACCTCTTGCAGTAGAGGATGAAAGATGGGTCTAAAGGAGAATAATAAGGTTTTGATCCTATTCTAAGAGGTAGAAGAAAATTAAATATAATCTGACCAAGAGAAATGATTGAAGGCCAACAGTGGAATAAACAAGTTCTTGTCAGTGCTAAGCCAGGAACAGAAGACCAGAAAATTTTAGGAAACATTTTTGTTTGTTCAACGTGTTGAGAGCAGTCAAGTTCAGGGAAACCTACTGAAAGGGAACTTAAGATTAATCAGAAGAACTTAACATGCTAGTGATCACACCATATCCTGTCCTCACTAAACATACTAGTAAGATCACACTACATCCTGTCCTCACTACATCTTGATGCCTTTACACACACACACACACACACACACACATACACACACACACACACACCTGCTTACTCAGTCTATACAAGAGTTCAAATGCTTTTCCTTTATGAACAGTTTTTGTCTCTCTGAAGTAAGAAACAATGCACTGTTCTTTATGGATTACTGGTTTCTACTAAGATATTGGGCTAGAACTTATTCACTGACTTTGAAAAATAACAAAATATTTGTTCCTTGACTCAAATTTGCCACAAACAGGAGGGTTAATTTCTTAAAACGATAAAAGACTTAAAGAATTTAGGAAAGCCAGATTTTTAGAAGACCATATTTCATCAACTTGAAGTTTCTTGGAAAATGACATTTATCAGAAACAGGAAATGTGGGGTAGGGACAACTGAGTAACTTTAAGAAGGAGGTGATTCACTTCTTAGATCTCATCAGAATAGGGATGTTCCTTGTGATAAGAAACTGCAGTCTGACGTGGAAGAAATGTGATAATAAAGTCAGTGCAGAAAATCTACCCTTCTAAGCACAATTCAAGAAAATGGCTTTGAAAACAAATCAGGGTGGAAAGATAGCTCAAACACTGGAGAACAAGCTTTGCCACTGGAAGCCCCCTGAATTTGATCAATGGAACCACGTATACCCTCCTAGCACTGCAGGGGGCACCCTCCTCAACCCTTTCCCAAAAAATAACTGAAAAAGTTGATAAGGTATCTGGAGAATTTCAATGGTCCTAAACTACAACCCGAGTGCATCTATTGTATTTGTTTCCATTTTGTTTCTTCACTTCAAAATAAGATATATGTAGTGAGCATAGGAATTGTTCATAGTTTTTTTTTGAGGGGGGGTCACACCTGGCAGTGCTCAGGGGTTACTCCTGGGTCCATGCTCAGAAATTGCTCCTGGCAGGCACGGGGGACCATATGAGGCACCGGGATTTGAACCAATGACCTTTTGCATGAAAGGCAAACTCCTTACCTCCATGCTATCTCCCGGGCCCCTGTTCATAGTTTTTGTTTTTATTAGAGTTTGGCCCTCCAATGGTTTGAAAGACAGTGAACTGGCCCCCTGTTTAAAAAGTTTGAGGACCATTGATTGATACTATTCCTAGCACTATTGCTAGTTTTAAGTTTTACAATAATTCCAAGTCCATAAATGACAGATTGCAATTATTCCAAATGCTTCAGGAAAAATTTATATGAGGTATCCCGCTATCTATACATATTCATCTTCAATATAATAGATCAGTGCCACTAACCAGTCTTGTTCTTATTAATTTTAGTCAGACTAAAATTTATCATTGCTTTCTCCAAATCATCAATGCATGTTTTCACATTATAATGTGAAAATCTTACCCAAAGACAATGAAGTCAATACTGTCAAGATTTGTTCTGAATGTTTTGGAATGCTAGCTCTTCCAATATTTCCCTGGTCACCACTACTATCATCCAATATGATGCTGAAATGGAGGATTTTTGCAGATATGCTATATTCTGTTCTTATCAATATTTACTTATCATCACCAGAATGATAGTTTGGAGGAAAGGCTCTTGGACAAAGGGCTTTGTGTTTCAGTGAATAATGGAGAACATAAAAAGGACTACTCTTATTCCCTCTACAGTGAAAGATGTTCCCTCTTTCCCAACAAAACTATAATGGAGTCCTTGCTTGGGGAGTTTATTTGCAATAAAGTGTTTATTGAACATAAAACTAATATGCAATATTGATTTAGAAAAGCATAATAAAACATCTGCTCTTACATAGTTATTTGTCCAAATGTAAAAGCTTAAATGCTAAATTGCTTAGCAGGAATTCCTGGAGCATCTACAGTTTGCAGAATGAGCTGTGGGAAGAACTATGTAAGTAACCAGTCTTGTTTTTTATAATCCTCTTTGCTTTTGGGCCACTGGTTGACCTTTCTGTATCCTTATCCATGATGAATATGCATGCCTGAATTTGCAGGAAAAAAATCTATCCTGGATCATTCTTGTGTTTCTCCTTCTCCACCGTGTATGTTGAACCATAGATAAGCAGTGGTAGATAAATCCCAATAAGTAGGTAGAAGTTCTGTTTAAAGCCACTTGAGTATCAGGATGAAGTGCTTGTTCTTTATTGCAAAGACAGTGAGGTGTTTTAAAGTTTTATAACTGGAGGTGGACAAGGAGATTAGACCTGTATTTCAGGATGATTAATCTGGGTTGCTGTGTGTAGGATGTATTGGAGTGGGTAAAGGCATGGAGATCAATGGGGTAATTTTCTCCATACATTAGACAAAGAGTAATGAAACTGAACCAGTTCAGGGCAGTGGAGATGGGAAGGAAGACATGAGTCATTGCAGAAAAAATAGATTGAATGTGGGAGTTAAAAAAGAGGTTGGAGCTAAGGATATCATTAATGAATCAGGGAAAGTAGGGCAAGGAGGTGGAGTGAGAGGGAAATCGTGAGTTTTGGTTTGGAATATGTGGAGTGAAAATAGCCAGCAAAATTTGAAGTTGGGGATGGTACTCCAGAATATAAGAGTGAAGAAAGAAGATTGAAAGGAAGATATTGTTTTACTATAATACAGAATGGGGCTCTGCACTGACCTTAAAGGTCAATAGTAACCAGGGGAGAAATTGAGTGAAAGCAATTTGGAATACAGTCAACTAATATTTGACAAAAGAGCCAACCAAGAATTTGAAATGGAACAAAGAAAGTCTCTTCAACAAATGGTGTTGGTACAACTGGAAAACCACCTGTAAGAAATTGAAAATAGAGCCATACCTCATGCCTTACACAACAGTCAACTCAAACTGGATTAAAGACCTTGAAATCAGACCTGATTCTATAAAGCTTATTGAGAAAAAATTAGGCAGAACACTTGAAGATCTTTATATCCAAAAAGTGTTTGAGGATAGAATGCTAACAACAAGAACTTTTGCATCAAACCTAAACAAATGAGATTACATCAAGCTAAAAAGTTTCTGCATGGTGAAAGAAATCCTACTTAATATGACAGTAAATGGAATGGGAAAATATTTTTGCACTCAACACGTCAGATAAAGGGCTGATATCTAGAATATACAAATCACTCAAAAAGCTGAACCCTCCCAAAAATCTCATAAAGCATAGAAAAATGGGGAGAAGAAATGAATAGACACTTCTCTGAGGAAGACCAAAAGATGGCCAACAGACACATGAAAACATGCTCACCTTCATCATTAGGAAAATTCAAATCAAGACAACAATTAGGTACCACCTTACACCAGTGAGGATGGCTCACATCAAAAATAACGGGAACAATCTCTGTTGGCTGGGATGTGGTATGAAAGGAACTCTCATCAACTACTAGTGGGAATGCCCCCTGGTCCAACTCCTATGTAAAAGAGTCTATAAAGTGCTCAGTTAACTCAGAATTGAGCTGCCATTTGACCCAGCAATTGCTCTCCTGGGTATATATCCTCAAGTCAGAAGGACATTCATTTCAAAGTATGTGAGCACTCCACTATTTATATCAGCTCTCAGTATAATAGGAAAGTCTTGGAACCAACCTCTATGTCCAAAAATAGATGAATGGATCATTAAGATGTGGTATCTATACACAATGGAATACTACATGGCAGTCAGAAATGATACAGTCACAGACTTTTCAGCAATGTGGATGAACCTAGAACATATTATATTAAATGAGGTAAGCCAGAAGATGAAAGATAAACTCAGAATGATAGCAATATTCTGAAGCACCTAGAACATATACCTTATTTACAACTAATACTCAACAATCAAATGACAAGGTTTAACACGGTAGAAACTCCAAACACTGTAACAGTCAACATATACTGGGGAACAGTGCCCAAAACACACGAAAGAGGAACAACACAAACTCTTGACTACACATTATACCACAAAGAAACCAGCAAAAAGCAGAAACAGCAGCATAGAGAGAACAGGTATGTAATCAGCCTTCCACCTCAAAGGCCCATAACAATCCCTTAGGGATCTTATACAGGATTACAGGTAAAGAATACCATGGGAAATCACTGATCCAACAGAAGCATTTCATAACAATATGTTTTAATGCCTTAATCTTACTACATTTAAAATAACCTCTCAGCTTTTCTGTCCACAAGCGACTTGGATACAAAGGGTGGACAAACTATGATGCCATTTTGGGGATCAATCACAGGAGATACCATACCCAGATTGCACTACGAGAATGTCTCAATAAAATTCTTTAACATGCCCTTTATCTCTAGGTTATACCTTCTTTTAGGACTGAAGCACGTGATCAGCTAGACTACTGAAGCAGCAACTGTGACCTACAGACTTTTATTACAGGCTGTACTCATCGAACACATTCAAGCAAACTAGCATTCCCTTGCTGTTCTCTCTTCTCTTCTCACTACTTTCTTTCTCCATTACTTTTTACTTTATTTTCTCTTTTCTTCTTTTCTGCTTCTTCCATATACTTTTCCCTTTCCCCTCTTTGGAAATAGACTATACCTTCACCCCTCAATCCCATCCAGATTTCCCACCTTATTAAAACTCTTCACTCTCAGTTCTTAATCCTTTAGGCATCAAGACTGATCTCCTACCCCAACGAACCAGTACCCAGCACCCAAGAGAAGGGACAACCAGTCAAACCCACACCTCATCCCCTGCAAGAAAAGGCAACCAACTCTTCTGCTGACACATGCTGTGTGGTCCTCCTTACCAACCCTTTCTAACGTGGACTGTTACTTGAAACCAGACTTAGCTCTAAAAGTATCTCCAATGCAAGAACTCTTCCCAAGACCTCCCTGCCGCAAATCTTTCGCCAATCTCAAGAGGGTCAGATTGTGTGATGAAAAGGCCCCTGGGAACCCACACACCACAAGAAAATCTCAAAAGACAATGGAGAAACCTATACTTCCATCATAAATATAAGACCTGTATTACACTACCTCTTTACCTGCTTTTCCTCAATTGTAAGGTAGTCTCTTGCATCACTTTGTTCCTTTAATTACTTTTTATTTCATTTTATAGATCATTTTTCTTTATATGTATGCACATATATTTTTATTTCTATCTTTATCTTTTTTGGGTGTGTGACCTGTTTCTGTTTTCTTCTCTTTCCACATTCAAGTGCACTGGCAATATAATGTAGCACCATTTCTCCCTGCAAAGGCACACTATAAAAAGGGTATATATTACATATAAAAATGAGCTCTTATCTACTAGGGATAAAAACTCATACTTGTTTACAATACAGGGGGCATCTCCCACCTTGAAAATATGTCACATGGACCCAACTTAAACCCCAGGTGATTAGACACCAACCATCCAGCCTTGAACCCTGGATCTTATCCCAGACATAGAAATGACACAGTTCTTCACAACAGCCACAGTAAGCAAATCCCAGCCGGGACATCCTTAATACTGCTCGGGCTCCAACAAGTGCCATCCCTAATATGATATACTGACAACGAGGAAAATGGGAACAACTTGACCGAAGAGCAAGTTATCCTACCTCACCAACTAACAATAAGACAAAATCAGAAGACTTGTCACTCTTTGGTCTATCCAAATGCCAAGATCGTGATTTACAGATGACTGGCTGACAGAACCATGACTGGACTGTATGTATCCTGGGACTAATAAAAAAGCCCTAGTCTAGGGTTTTAGCTATGATCTGAACAACAACCATGATCTCTAGTTCCAGAGATTTGCAATGGAATGGGTCTTTTGGAAACATAACAAAAGATGCTAACCCAGACCCCATCCTAGGATCAGCGCAAAGACCAGGACCATCAACCACAGAAGACGGATTAAAAAGACACTGAGGGAACAGAACTTCTAGAACCACAAAGAAAGACTTCATCATATGTTCCACTTCTTGACCTGTGCAGGTATCGAGATCTCTAGATACAGAGATCTGAGTTTATCACCCAGGATGAAGCAGAAGTCTTCCATACACCACAAAAGCACCAAGGGGAGAGTAAATGAACCTGAAAGGAGTCTATTGTTAATCCCATGACAATATACTTCAAGGGAGGAGAATCCCTGTATCTCTTAGGCCAAGGGAATTCCTTTTCAAATGACCCCAATATTTACTGTGCATGTGCAGGAGGGAAGAAAAAAGGAGAAAAAAGACAAAAAGCACAAAACAATATTTTTATTTATTTATCTAGTTTTTGTCTATTTCTTTGTTTTTGGTTAGGCTTTTGAAGTTGTTGTCTCCATTTATATTTATTTATTTATTTTCTTCTTTTCTTTTCTTCCTTTATGCTCTGCCACATTTTTTATCTCAATACCATGGCTGTTATGTGGTGCTTATTTCTTTTTTTTGGGGGGGGTGCTCACTGGATATTTTATTTGACACTTATTTTTGTACTGTTGTGGTGTTTTACCTTCTTTTCCCCTTTGTCTCTCAAACCTAGGATGAGAGCCTCTAGAAGGACTACACCCATTTTAGGAGTATTTGATTTCTTTCCCAGTTTATTACTTTTCTCTTCTTCAAACAAAATCATGTAACTTGAACTATCTAGTCCTGCCTCCCAGTTAGAGGGGGAAATAAGGGAGGTACCAAGACCAAACAGGTGTAAGACCACTAAGTAGTAAGCAAGGCACAGAGGGGACCACATATTCTACCAGCCCTGTGGGTAAGGGAAGAGGATATGGGAGGTAGGATGGGAACGGAGGTGGAGGGAGAACAATTCGGTGATGGGAACTCCTCTGATTTTATGTTAATATGTACCTAAAATATTATTGTCAACGATATGCAAGCCACTATGATTAAAATAAAAATTATATTTAAAAAAGAATATACATTATATATACGTATAATACTCCATGAACAAATACAACAATTTATCAGGGTAGAAACTCCTAACACTGCAACTGTCAACATTTACTGGGGAGTAGTGTCCAAAACAAGTGGAAGAGGAACAACACAAATCCTCTACTACACATTATACCATAAAGAAACCAGCAACAGCAGAAACGACAGCATAGAAAGAACAGATGTGTAATCAGTCTTTTCCTATAATAATGTAGTATGGATCTGATATAGGGTTAAGGTAAAGAATATGATGAAAGTCAGTGACTCCAGTGGAAGCGTTTCATAACAATGTTGTAATGCCTTAATCTTACTATATTTAAAATAAGCTCTCAGCTTTTCTGCCCATAGGGGTTCTTGGATACAAGGGCGGACAACGTAAGTTGACACCTCAGTGCTCAGTTACACTACATACCATACTCAGTTTGCATTATGAAAATTTCTTGGTAAAACACTTTAATATACCCTTTATCTCTGGGTTATGACCTCTATTAGGACCTGAAGCATGTGACCTGCAGACCGCTGGAGCTGTCTACTGTAACCCACAGACGTATATTATTGGACCTACTTTTTTTGTCCCCAAATTCACAATACAGGCCAGGCAAGGGTCTGAGTTGAGGTGTATATGGGGTGCATTTACTGTACCTCCTCTTTCTATACAGTCAGTGTGAAGAACACAGCCTGTGGTAAGAATTGGGAGACCTTATTTTTCTTTTATTTTTTTCTTTTGTTTTTTGTTTTTTTTTTTAACTTTTTTTAACATCCCCTTCACCAGTGCCACTTTCCCACCACCAGTGTCCCAAATCTCCCTCCCTCCCAACCCACCCCCACCTGTACTCCATACAGGCTTTCCAGTTCCCTCATTCATGAATATATTAGGATAGTTCTCTGTGTAGTTATTTCTATAACTGCACTCACCACTCATTGTGGTGAGCTTCATGAAGTGAGCTGGAAGTTCCAGCCCTCATCCCATTATCTCTGAGGATTGGTGCAAAAATGACTTTCATTTTTCTCAGAACCATAGATGAGTGAGACAATTCTACGTCTCTCTCTCCCTCTGACTCATTTCACTCAGCATGGTAGATTCCATGTACATCCATGAATATGAAAATTTCATGACTTCATCTCTCCTGACAGCTGCGTAATATTCCATTGTGTATATGTACCACAGTTTCTTTAGCCATTCGTCTGTTGAAGGGCATCTTGGTTGTTTCCTGGCTATTGTGAATAGTGCTGCAATAAATATAGGTGTGAGGAAGGGGTTTTTGTATTGAACTTTTGTGTTCTTAGGGTATATCCCTAGGAGTGGAAGGAATAGCTGGGTGGAATGGGAGCTCAATTTCCAGATTTTGGAGGAATATCCATATTGCTTTCCATAGAGGTTGGTTGGACTAGACGGCATCCCCACCAGCAGTGAATAAGAGTTCCTTTCTCTCCACATCCTCGCCAGCAATGATTATTCTCATTCTTTGCGATGTGCGCCAATCTCTGTGGTGTGAGATGGTATCTCATCATTGTTTTGATTTGCATCTCCCTGATGATTAATGATGAGGAGCATTTTTTCATGTGCCTTTTAGCCATTTGTATTTCTTTTTTATCAAAGTGTCTGTTCATTTTTTTCCCCATTTTTTGATGGGATTAGATGTTTTTTTCTTGTAAAGTTCTGTCAGTGCCCTGTATATTTTGGATATCAGTCCCTTATCTGATGGGTGTTGAGTAAATAGTTTCTCCCACTCGGTGGGTGACTCTTGTATCCTGGGCACTATTTCTTTTGAGGTGCAGAAACTTCTAAGTTTAATGTATTCCCATCTGTTGATCTCTGCTTCCACTTGTTTGGAAAGAGTAGTTTCCTCCTTGAAGATGCCCTTCGTCTCGATGTCATGGATTGTTTTACCCGCACATTGTTCTATATACCTTATGGTATCAGGTCTGATATCGAGGTCTTTAATCCATTTGGATTTCACCTTCATACATGATGTTAACTGGGGGTCTATTTTCGCTTATTTTGCAAGTGGCTAACCAGTTCTGCCAGCACCACTTGTTGAAGAGGCTTTCCCTATTCCACTTAGGATTTCTTGCTCCTTTGTCAAAAATTAGGTACTTGTATGTCTGGGGGACAATATCTGAGAATTCGAGCCTATTCCACTGATCTGAAGGTCTGTCTTTATTCCAATACCATGCTGTTTTGATAATTATTGCTTTATAGTACAGTTTAAAGTTGGGGAAAGTAATGCCTCCCATTTTCCTTTTCCCTAGGAGTGCTT
>PVKC010051112.1:0-10471 GCA_004027635.1 Crocidura indochinensis
ACCGAGGCATGAAGCTGAGATGACATTTTCCAGAGGACTCAGGAGTCCTCTGCTTCCCAGTATTCACTAGTCACCTGAGGAGGTTCCTCCTCCTGCCTTTAGAAATTCTCTCAAACACTACATGCTTTCATTTTATAAGAATCATAAGTACTGCTCTAGATGACACATCTCTCTTCTAAATCCTGGTCCCCTACTGAGTCATTTATGCTCAAGTAATGGAGCAGTTTATGAAGCCAAGAAATTATTTTTGGTTTTGTTTGTTAATACAAACCTGGTGATAGATGTTACAGTGTCTGTTTCCCTGAGAGGTGAAAAGTCTTTGGCATCATCATCTGCATCAGATCCTGAAATCTTAACTTGCCATATCACAAAGCAGCCAGTAGATGATAGATAGTCCCCATAACTGACAAGAAACAGTCTAGATAAGTAGCAGTTAGTGTCTCATTGCAGAAGGGGGAGGGGTCCTGTGGTGTGATGGGTGTAGCATGGTCTTAGCTGTCAAAGTTAAACTGTCGTGTTCATGACAAGGTTAATGAGCAGGAGACGTATAATGGTATAATGCCTGTCTCAAATACAGGGAAGCGGTGGGGAGGAAGGAGAGAGGGGCATTAATAGTGAGAATGTTGCACTGGAGAATGGGGGTTTGTTTGTAAGAATAAAACCAAACTCCAATCATGTTTGTAATCATGGTGCTTAAAAAAAGAAATTAAAAAAATTATAAAAATAAAATAAAATAAAATGAATTAAAATAAAAAAGTCATATTCACTACATTATGAGTAGAAATGCAGTACTGCAGGTCTTCTATTAACGTTATTGGGGTTGCCCCTGATCCACACCATCCCAATTAGTACATGATTTTATTTCACAGTGTCTCTTTGTAGTCAGGTATAATAAACAATAACATAAAGTCAAATGAGAACAAGGAAGAAAAAAAGAGATTAGAGCATAAAGAAACCCCAGGGACTCCTTCTGTCCTACAGACACATTCCATAGGGAGGCACAAGTTAGGGGCTCCCAATGAAAGGAAGAGATTCTCACCCAAAGTGGTTGTTGGTTTTCTTGTTTGCATTCTTGTTTTTATTGTTTGGTGATCCCAAATGTATCAAACTCAATGAGCTACTCTATAGGTATTCAGGGTTAGGGTGTCTTTTGATTTTCACTGATGGCTGTGCGTTACTAATTGACCCAATTATAGCTTCCTACTCTGTTTCCCTGGACAGGGTCATGCTAATGTGCAAACCCCACAGAGTGTGACTTTATCTCATTCTGAATTGAGGCAAAGCTAGGACTAGAGAAAAAGTACAAAGAGCTCATGATGTCTATGCCTTAAATCCACCCATATTCCCTAGCAACTTCAGGAACACTGGTGTTGGGATTCCTGGAAGTCTCTGAGTACTATGTGTTTGGTCCTGGGGATTCCAAGCATTGTCATGATCACCTGAACCACAAGCCACACATCTTCAGTGCTATTCATTGAACTATTTGACTAAACTGGTCAAGAATTGCCAGAACCAACTCCACACCCAGGACTGGTTAGAACTCACCTCCCTTCCACATAGAAATACAAAAATAAAATTAGGTTTTTTTTTTAGGATTTCCACTAACAAAGAAGTATTAAGTCAGTGTAAAGACAGAGCTGGAAAGGGAACAAGTCTCAGCAGATGTGGAAGGAACATGACCTTAGTGCCTTCAATTACCTTCACATATGTATTTCTGTGTTGCTGTGTTGGTTCATGGAGTCTTTCTCTGGGGCACAGGGATCAAGAAGCAGAGTCCTGAGTCTCAGGGACACCAGAGGACACTATCTTCAGTTATCACACTGCTGCCCTGGGAAGAACTGACACCTGGGAAGAGCATGTTCTCTGTTGCCAAGTCCTGCTTCCCCTGGGACATCCAAAACCCAGGCCTTCCCTCAGCTGTGCTGCTCCCACACAAACCTCCACCCCTCAGCCTACCCAGCAGGCTCAGCCCCTTCTCATTTGCAAGTCTCACAGCCCCCTGCCCAGAACACTCAAGAAAACTGGGTCTGCCCTGTGGAGACTCAGTTGCAGTCAGGATACACAGTGGACATGATGGTCCCAGTGCAGTTCCTCAGCTTCCTGCTGTTCTGGATCTCAAGTGAGGCCTGAATCAGAGCTCACTGGGCTTAGTACTCCATGGGCTTAGAAGAAAGGAACGAAGGGTGATAATGAGTGTTTCTATTTTCTCTCTCAGGTACATGGGGAAATATCCAGATGACCCAGTCTCCATCTGTGTCTGCCTCTCTGGGAGAGAAAGTCTCCATCTCCTGCAAGGCCAGTCAAGACGTGAAAAGTTATTTGAACTGGTATCAGCAGAAACCAGGGGAATCTCCTATACTACTGATCAAATTTATATCCAACTTGCACTCTGGGGTCCCTTCCCGATTCAGTGGCAGTGGATCTGGCAAAGATTTCCATCTCACCATCAACAACCTAATGTCTGAAGATGCTGCCACTTATTACTGTGAGCAGCGTCTGAGTTATCCTACCACAGTAATACAGGCCAGAACAAAAACCCCAGGGATGAGCTGTGTGACTGTGCAGCTGCAGCTTCTCCCCCTGGTGCCTCAGCTGCCGAGAGAGTGTCATATGCAGCCTCATTGTGATGTAGTGGAAGAATTATGAAGAAGTGAAAGGAACACGTTCAGCTCTATATTCTTTGTCTCATCCCATCTGCACTAAAATGACCCTAAGAGGCATTATTATTCTTTTTAAAATTTTTTATTCATTTATTTTTTTATTAATTTTTATTTTGATCATAATGGATTGCATGTCTTTCATAGTAGTATTTTAGGTACATATCAACATTGAATCAGGGGAATACCCATCACCAAATTTGTCCTCCCCCCCATCCCAGTTCCCTTTCTGCAACCCATATACCCCACCATCACCCCCTCTTTGCCCAAGTCACTATTTGGTCCTGGTACCCTCCCCTTTCTCCCCCTCTATTTAAGAAGTGGAGCTAGATAAATCGAGTTATGTGGCTTTGTTTGAAGGAAAGAAATGCAATAGATTGGGGTAAAAAATAATAGGGGAAAAAAAAGAAGTCAAATATGCTAAAAATAGTTGGAGTCCTTCCAGAGAATTTCAACCTCAGTTTGAGAGAGGATATGAAAAAGGCAATTAAACACCACCACAATACAGAAACAAATATCAAATTAAATACCCAGTGAGCACCACAACAATAAAGACCAATAAAGCACCACACGACAGACACGGTTCTGAAATCAACTCATGCCTGAGTGCAAAAATAAAGAGAAAGATAAGATAAAATAAAATAAAATAATATTGGAGCTATCAACCTCAATCTCAACACTAATATAAAGATGTCAAAAATTGATCAATCAATTGATCAATTGATAAATAAATATGTGGAAAAATGACTGTTTTGTGCTTTTTTCCCCCATTCTTTTCTTTTTCCCCCTGCATAGGCACAGTAACTATTGGGGATATTATAGAGGGAATTCCCTTGGCCTAGGAGATACAGGGTTTCTACCCCCTGAAGTGTACTGTCATGAGATTAACTATAGACTCCTTATATGATCATTTGCTCTCACCTTAGTGCTTTCATGTTGTATGAAAGACTTCTGCTTCGTCATGGATGGTAAAATCAGACCTCTGTATCTAGAGATCTTCGTGACTGTGCAGCTTAAGGAATGGACCTTATGATGAAGTCTTTCTTTGTGGTTCTAGCAGTTCTGTTTCTTCAGTGTCGTTTTAATCCATCTTCTGTAGTTGGTGGTCTTGTTCATTATGTTGCTCCTAGGATGGAGTTTGGGATAAAGTCTTTCGTTATGTTTCCGGAAGATCCGTTCAGTTGTGGTTGTCTCAGTCAGACTTCTGGAATTGGAGCTCTTGTTTGTTGAACAGATCGTAGACCAATAGCTTGGCTAGAGCTTTTTGTTGCTGTTGTTGTTGTTGGTCCCTGTATGTGTACTGTCCCGTCCTTGTTGTAACATCCAGTCATCTATATATAGCAATCTTGACTTTTTCACAGATCAAAATGGTGACATGTTTTTTGATTCTGTCTTATTGTTGGCTGATGACGAAGGACAACTTGCTCTTAGATCAAGTTGTTCCCACTTCCTCGTTGTCAGGTTATCAATTTAGCACTGGCACATGTTGGTGTCAAAGCAGCATTATGCAGAGGCATTATTATTCTCACGAATGTGGGTAACAGTTTTACTCAGAGTTCTTATTGAAGGAATAATCACTCTAAGCATTATAGAAATCATGTATTAATTTCCAATTCTATATTAATAAGGAAATTTCTTCCCACGACATCATATGAAGACAGGTACACTTCTTTGTAGACATGGTCAACTCCATATCCTCAGCTCTATGAATAGAACTGTTTTTCTCAACTCAAGTATTGCCATGGGTGGCCCAAACCTGCCATCAGTACTGTATATGGACTTCTCTACACACAAAAATAAAATGATCAGAAGTTGTAGAAGAATTCAATCCTCTACTAAGAACGAAAGGGCAAACAATGTTTTCTTCAGTTTGAGGAAGATCAGTTGAAAAATATATTCACACTAAAACAAAGAAACTAATTTCAGTGCTTTTGCATATTCACTCCTACATTTCTAAATTCATAGCAATGGCTCAGGCATATTTATTCTTACTATAAGTATGTATTTCCATTAAAAGAAAATGCTTTGGGCAGAAAGATAGAACAGTGAGTAAGTTCTCTTGCTTGCACAAAACTGACCTCATTCAATCCCAAACATCCCAATAACACACACCCCACTCCAGCACTGACAGGATTTATTCCTGAGAATAGAGCTGAAATGAAGCACTGAGCACCACTGGGTCTGGCCCAAAATCTAGAAAAAAAAGAGTGAGAATAAAAAAAAGATGATCAATAAAAGAAGGTTTTACTCCTTTCTTTGATTATATTTAAGAGTATTGCTTTGGTGTTTACATTTTTAAATTGAGATCAATCTTGAATAATAGCAAAATATTATGTTTTAATTATATTAAATTTTAAATTTCTTTACTAAATATATTCCTAAGTGTTTTATTGTGAACTAATGCATGACTTAGTGTCTATATATAGCATTTTATTTTTATGAAATAACGTGGTAGATGTTACTTTAATGTTTATTATCTATAATACAAAATCATCCAAGGTAGCAGACTGTGCATCTCCAATGTATAAAAGGTACCATGTTAAATATATGTTGAAAGTAAAAAAGAATAAAAGTAATAAAAACACCATAACCAATATAGAAGTGTTTAGTTTAATAGTTTTTCATGTATCACTTAGAATATATAAACTCAGAATATTTGCTTCTCTATCTCTTTTTCATAATTTTATTTAATATTTTGTTTGCTACCAGTGAGGATAATCCTACTTTTTCATCTACCAGTATGTTTGTGCTTTTTTTTTTATGGTTTTTGGGTCACAACCGGTGATGTTCAGAGGTTACTCCAGGCTCCATGCTCAGAAATTGCTCCTGGCAGGCACGGGGGACTATATGGGACACCGGGATTCAATCCAATGACCTTCTGCATGGAAAGCAAATGCCTTACCTCCATGCTATCTTTCCGGTCCTGTTTGTGCTTTTTTTTAGCATAAATTGAAATAAGCAAATTTGTATTGTTCTTTACTATTTTTCTTTTTTTGTATAGTTTATTTTTGCCATTTTTGTATCCCTGAGATACAACATGAGATCAAAACTATAATCCTTAACTTTGAATCATACCTTATCAAGTGGACAGTGGAGTGAGGAAGGGATAAGAGGAAGCTTGGAAACACTAGTGGAGGGAATTAACTGAAGTACTAGGAGTTTTGAGGGGTTGTTATATTCCTTATACTTCATTATCAAAAACTTTGTAAATCTGTAATTAATCAATTAAATGAGTTATTTTATGCAATTAAATAAATATTAAATATAATTTTAATTTAGGGCCAGAGAAATGCGTGGAGGTAAGGCATTTGCCTTTCAAACAAAAGGTCATTGGTTCAAATGCTGGCATCCCATATGATCACCTGTGACTGCCAGAAGTGATTACTGAACGTGGAGCCAGGAGTAACCCTGAGCACTGCCAGTGTGACCCCCCCAAAAAAAACAAAAAAAGATTTAATTTATGTTTAACTTCATTTATCTTTAATTCAGTAAAGATGATAAATTTAATAAATTTTTAATTAAAATCATTAAATATACAACCTTTAACAATCAAATGAGAGTGCAATAATGCTGTTATAAATATATATTTAAAGATGTCCAAATATTTTCCCACATCAAAGTGTGAGGCAGGTGTATACAGATACAAAACCTCAGAGTTCATTTCATACAGTGGATCCTCCCTGCCAAGAATCCTTCTGATGTGAACCAGAAGGAGAAATTAGGACTTTTCCAGAGTCATCCCTACAGAGGTTGGGGAAATGCTTAGGCTTGCTATGTTGCCTGGGAAAGGTTGGACATAAACAGTCATTGAAGAAGAACATTAATGACAGGAGAAAGGGTATTTTGTATCGAATACCCTTGACTGTTAAATGAAGTGTTGACAGTTTGTAAAATAAAGCTTTGATGAAAATTCAGGCACATGATGGCTCCTATAAAAAAGGAAAATGTCTAAAGCCTGTGCTGCACCTCACACCAGCTAGGCTTCAGAGGGAAATACCCTCCCTCACAATGATGGTGTTTCCCTGCCCCCTAGGGCTATAAAGTCCCTCAGTGAAAGTAAAAGTCTAAATCATCATTACCTAAGGGAATTTCTGTGGTTACTGTTTCTTCCCTCTAGGAGGCCAAAAACCCAACATTATTATAAAAATATTGATTGCCCTTAGTTTTCTTTTTTCCTCGAATAGCAATATTTACTCTGAGGTCGCAACTATAAAAAAACACTATGACCTCTTCTGTAAGGACAGAGCCCATATCTGCTTTCACTATTTTGTTATTCTCTCCTTGTAAACACAGGCCAACAAATCAGACCTTAAGAAAATGGGTCCCTGACTCTGTGCAGGAGGCACCGCAGCCATGTTCCTTAGATCTCTGGATACAGGCTCTCATTCTAGACCCTGAGCTCTGACTCCAGCTGAGAAAGGCAATGCAGGGGGCTCATGTGAATGTGCCTGTGATCAGAAACTAAGGTGACACCTTTTCTCAGTTCCTGCAGCTATCAAAGCCCTGTCTGATCAGACAGCACAATTTCACTAGTAATATAGTGGCATCTTAAAATAGTAAAAGAAATATGTAAGATTTTACTCCCCATATCTAGATAGCAGGGTAGCACCATGAAATTATTGCGGTTGCTCCAAGATCCCCACACCCTAATTTTTATATTCACACAATTTCATTATAATTCTTTGTAGATAGTGAAGATGAAACATCCCTTCCTGTGAAATAAGGTCCCAGGAGGGAATTAGATGAGAGTAGAGAGACACTGGGGACATTTGTGAGTGAAGTGGACACTGATGAAAAGTTTAGTATTGTAAATTGTATGCAAGAAACATAATCAACAAAAATTATTTAATCAACCATGATTTAAAAAATTTTACACATCCAGCTGCCACTGTAGGGCAACAGTTTCTGTTAAGAGTCTCCTGGGGCTGAAATGTGGAGATCCCCATTCTCTCTGGTCTGCTGCCTGGGGTGAACACTGGCTGCCTGTGATCACTGTTCATCTCCTCTTTTTCTCTTCTTTCTCTCACCTTGATTTCATTTCTTCTTTGTCCTCTCTAGCTCTGGAACATGCTGCCATAGTTTTATGAAATTTTTCCTTTTCACTCAGTGTGAATCTGTATAGTTTGAGTAGTGGTTTCATTGCTAAGGATTTCATAGTGTGCTGTGTTATTTAGTGCAGTCAATCAGGAAGATGTAGGCCTACAGCCTTCCCCATTGGTACCCCTGGATCCTAGTACTGAATTGCTCAAGCAGATGACTGAGTATCATTTACAGTGACAAATAGGTTCCAGGAGTATACAAAGAGAGGCCTGCAATATAAATTATTCAATTTTATTCACATTTTTGTTATTGTTGCTATTTGTTTTTCTTTTGGGGGTCACTCCCAGCTGGGCTCAGGGGTTACTCTTGGTTATACACTCAGAAATCGCTCCTGGTAGATTCAGGGGACTATATGGAATACCAGGATTCGAACCACTGTTCTGCATGAA
Organism: Crocidura indochinensis; assembly: GCA_004027635.1. Lineage (NCBI taxonomy): Eukaryota > Metazoa > Chordata > Mammalia > Eulipotyphla > Soricidae > Crocidura > Crocidura indochinensis. Next base: position 8,147 of record PVKC010051112.1, read on the forward strand.
AGGCAAAAATCCTACCTCTATGCTATCTCTCCGGAAAATTGTTCAAAATTAAAACAAAATTTTCCTGTTTGGAGATCCATACAAGTCAGTACTCAGGGCTTACTTCTGGTTCTGTGATTAAGGAATACAGAATGACATGCATACTTGGAGACAATATGAGTTGTCAGGAATTGAAATGACATGCCAGATTCTTACCAGTTTTATTATAGCTCTGATTCTCCCAAAATAATTTCCATGGCCTCAATAACATCCACAGATGTGTTTGCGGGTTTCTGTATTGTTTGATAGAACCCTTTTCTGTGGCAGGGGGAGCTAAGAGTAGGGTCTTAACACTCAGGGACACCAGAGGACACTGCCCTTCAGTGGCCACACTGATGCCCTTCTGTGACTCCTGGGGGGAGCATATTCTCTAAGGCAAAGAGCCTCTTTCTCTGGGGCACCCAATATCCCTGCCTTCCCTCAGCTGTTCCATTCCCACATAAATGCTTCACCTTTTTTCCTGCCCACCATGCCCAGCCCCTTCTCATTTGCAAGTCTCACAATTTCCTGCCCAGAACACTAAAGAACACTGGGTCTCTCATGTGCAGACTCATTCCCAGTCAGGACACACATTGGGCATGTGGACTCCTGTGCATCTTCTGAGCTTCCTGCTGCTCTGGCTCTCAGTTGAAGAGGGAAACCAAGACTCACTGGGTTTAGTGTTCCATGAGCTTCAGGGAAATAAACTGAAGGATGATAATGGAGATGATGACTATTTGTGTTTTCTCTCTCAGGTGCCAGAGGTGAAATCCAGATGACCCAGTCTCCATCTGTGTCTGCATCTCTGGGAGAGAAAGTCTCCCTCACCTGCAAGGCCAGTCAGAGCATTAGCAATTATGTGAATTGGCATCAGCAGGAATCAGGAGAAGCTTTAGATGACTGATATATGGGGCCACCAATTTAGATACAGGTGTCCCTTCCCGGTTCAGTGGCAGTGGATCTGGCATAGATTTCACTCTCATCATCAACTGTGTGGAGCCTGAAGATTCTGCCATTTATTTCTGTCAACAATACCCTCCCACAGTGATACAGGCCAGAACATAAGCCTCAGACATGAGCTATGTGAGGTTGGACACCTGCAGCTGCTCCTCTTCATGCCTCCACCTGCTGAGAAAGTGTCACATGCAGCCTCACTGTGATGCTTTAGAAGTCTTATGAAGAAAGAGAAGTAACATTTTAGGCTTTATATTTTTTTCTCTCCTCCCATCTACACTGAAATGACCCTAGCTTTGCTGTTTTAACTAATGGGCATCGTTTTTTTTTTTTTTAAGAATGTGGGTGATAGATTTACTCAGAGTTCATACTAAAGGAGCAGTCACTCTATGTATTCAGAAATCATTGTATTAATTTCTGACTAAAATTAATAATGAAATATGTTCTGATAGCAGTGTATAAAGCTAGGTGCACCCCACTGCAGTCATATCTAACTCCATACTGTCAGTTCTACATACAGAACTGTTTGTCTCAAGTTGTCAAGAAACGCCATGAATGCCCCAAACTGGCAATCAGTACTGATTATTGGCTTCCCTATTCCAACCTCTATGCAAAAAAAGAAAATAATCTGAAAAAAATCAGTCCTTCACCCAGTCATTGTTTTATTCTGCTAATTCACATTTTCTCCTTCTGGTCATCATGGTCCAGATACAGAGTTCAGACAGACTCTTTGTAACCAGGAAAGGGCTGCAGAGTTACAGATACTCCAATTGATGTTAATACCTCCATCTTGCAATTGCTCTTATTCTGTGGCTTCTGTCACTTGGTATCTCTGAGAACTTGCTTTGGGAACAGACTGAGCTCACAATCTTCTCTCTGGTATCCCCCTTCCACTACCCCATGCCCAGGGTCATCAGCAACTCTACTGTCTCCTCTGAATTTGAGGGAGACTAAAGGGTGTGGATTCTCTGATCCTGGATCTGAATTAACACAATCTCCTGACTAAGGAAAAGTGATTTAATTGGGATGTTACGATGATTCATCTAAAACCCTGGATTCTAACTCACTAAACTCACCACTGCTCTGAGCAAGAGCCAATTGAGATATTTCCAGTTGAGGGCTCATGGTTCATCCATTCCAACACATCATTGTGGCTTCTTGTGGAAATATGGAGGGGTCCAATTCACTCTCTGTGAATTCCACCCATTTTGAACTCATCCACACTCACTTCCTTGTAGTTCATCTTTCCATCTTCCACTGACACTTTGGCACTGTGTCTCTATATATATGGTCTCTGATACCTGCTGTATCTTAATGATTTCAAGAGATTTGTGACCAAGGGAGATGTGGGTG
>PVKC010051113.1:0-10440 GCA_004027635.1 Crocidura indochinensis
TCTCTCCTCCCAGCATTCTGCAATTGTAGTCTTCCTAAAGAAAGGAGTGGGCCTTCTTGGAAGTGGGTGTGATGGCATCTGTCACTGTATTTTGGAGGGAGGCCATACCTGGCGATGCTCAGGGCATTCTCCTGGCTCTGTACTCATGAGTCACTCCTGGTGGTTCTTGGGAGACCTTTTGAGATGCCAGAGATTGAACCCAGGTCAGCCACATGCAAGGCACATGCCCTACCTGCTGCTCTATTGCTCTGGATCCCTGATGCTTCTGTCTTGTAAGGGACTAAACATCTGGCCATTAAATTTGTGTATGTGGGAGGGATGTTTTCAATTTTATTCTTGAGCTTCAAGAGCAAAATGAATGCCCACTGGTGTGGAGGATGAGGTGGAACCTGGGAGAACACAGACTGGGTGGCAGAGCCTCTTCCTGAGTCAGAAGCAGTCCCACAAGCAAAAGCTCGTATTGATTCTTTTGTGGGTTGTCACTGTTTAAAATTGATCCAAAGGCTGAGCACAGAAGAGCTAGCTGTAGTTAAGAGAGCAGCAAATTGGTGCTAGAGGATAATTCAGCAGCTAGGACAGTCAGACTTGAGCCTGACTTCGGTTCAATTCCCACCATCCCAAATGGTTCCCCTTGCACCACCAGGAGTAATTCCTAAGTACAGAGCCAGAGGAAGCCTTGAGAACTACTGGGTGTGGCTCCAAAACCAAATCAAAACAAAAAAGAGAACTACAAGGGGCCCGGAGAGATAGCACAGCCATAGGGCATTTGCCTTGCATGGGGACCTGGGAGGGGCCTGGTTGATTCCTGGCATCCCATATGATGCCCAGCCTGCCAGGGGTGATTTCTGAGTGCAGAGTCAGGAGTAGCCCCTGAGTGCCACTAGATGTGGCCCAAAACCAAATCAATCAAGTTAAAAAAAATAAAAAAAGCAACAAGTTGGTGTTAGCACAACAATGACCATGAAGATGATCAAAGAAGAGACTTCAGTGATTGGGGACTGGATGGAAACCAGAGCACAGAGACAGTATACAGGGATAGTTAGAAACCAGGAAAGGCAGAATTCAGGTGGTAGGAGTGACCTAGGTGAGATTAAATGTCTGAGCCACTGAGAAGGCAGAGAGAAACAGGAATAGAGCCTGGCCAGATATGTGGCATTATACCCACTACATCACATCTGTAGGGGACAGACCTGAGTGCCCAGGGGGTAACCTGACTCAGGCAGCACCCAGGGTTAGCCACAGGATGGGTGTGTGGGTGGGTGACCAAGGAAATCATTGGGCAGGCAGGCTCTCTCCCTCTGGGGGGTGCTTGCCTTTGTTTTTGTCTTCAGAGGAAAGAGCGTAAGGCGATCATATTGATATGCTACCAGAAGCACAGTCTGAATCTCTCACTTTTGCCCCCCCAACATCTGAGTCCCCTTCTTCTAACTCCAAACCCTTGGATTAAGATGGGCGGGGATATGGATCCAGAGTGGGTTCTGCAGAGATGAAGCTTGTCTCCTAAAATCTCTGGCTTCCTTTGCACTGCCTGAGACAGGGTGATGAAAATGGTCTTGGGTGAGGGGGCTGTTGTCAGATTCCCTTAAGCAAGATCTAGCTCTCAGGAACCCTACCCCCCACCCCCAGCCCCAAATAACATGTGGCAGTCCTCTTATTCTTGTACTGCCCAACTTCTATTGCTTCCGCTGCTGCAGAGCTGCAACTCATGCCCTGCCTGGCCTGTGGTGGTAAGGCCTGACCCTGAAGAAATTGAATTGACTTTGGTTTTTGGTGCTCTCTGGTTCGTAGGCTGCTTTCTAGTGGATGCGGCTACAGGGACCCTGCAGCCCTTTGCTTCAATTGCACTCTAATCCTCCCAGTTCATTTCCCTATAACTTGGTAGAATCTACGGGAATAGATTCTGGAGCGGTGGCTCAAGTGGTAAGGGTCTGCCTTGCCCACGCTAGCCTAGGATGGATTGCGGTTCGATCCCCCGGTGTCCCATATGGTCCCCTAATCCAGGAGCGATTTTTGAGCACATAGCCAGGTGTAACCCTTGAGTGTCACTGGGTGTGGCCCCAAAACAAAAAACAAAAAAGAATCTATGGGAATAGCCCATGCTTGTGGTCCTCCAGTGAGAAGGACCTATCTGGGGCCGGGCGGTGGCGCTGGAGGTAAGGTGCCTGCCTGCCTTACTGCGCTAGCCTTGGACGGACCGCGGTTTGATCCCCCGTGTCCCATATGGTACCCCCAGGCCAGGGGCGACTTCTGAATGCATAGCCAGGAGTAACCCCTGAGTGTCACTGGGTGTGGCCCAAAAACCAAAAAAAAAAAAAAAAAAAAAGAGAGAAGGACGTATCTGGGGTCGGAGATAGCATGGAGGTAGGGCGTTTGCCTTGCATACAGAACCCCGGCATCTTGATTCAAACCCTGGCATCCCATAAGGTCCCCTGTGCCTGCTAGGAGCGATTTCTGAGCGTAGAGCCAAGAGTAACCCCTAAGTGCTGACGGGTGTGACCCAAAAACCAAAAAAAGGGGACCTTTTTTTTTTTTTTTTTTTTTTTGGGTCACACCGGCAGTGCTCAGGGGTTACTCCTGGCTCCATGCTCAGAAATTGCTCCTGCCAGGCACGGGGGACCATATGGGGCACCGGGATTCGAACCGATGACCTTTTGCATGAAAGGCAAACGCCTTACCTCCATGCTATCTCCCGGGCCCCCAAGGGGACCTTTTTTGTGCCTGGGACAAGAGCATCCAGCCCCTGGAAACTACCTAGTGATGCCATACCTTACTTCTGTTTTATTGCCCTCACTTCCACTTCCTGCAATCAGGTTCAGTGTCACCTTTAGCTTTCATGGTCACTTCCGGTTTGCTGTCATCACTTCCAGTTGCCATTGCTTGTGGTTTGCAGCTTCTCCTTTCCAGGAGATTCCATTGCTCACTGTCCTTGTTATTTTCCCCTACTGCTTCACTCTGCTCTTAAAATGGATCATTCTCGCTCTCTCTTTCTCTCTATTTCTCTCTTTCTCTCTCCCCCCCATTCTTCTCTCCTTCTCTCCCTCTCCTTTCTGTCACACCCAGCAGCACTTAGCAGTTACTCCAGCTCTGTGCTCAGAAACTGCTCCTGTTAGGCAGCGGGACCATATTCAAACCACCATCTGTTTGAATCAGCTGCATGCAAGGCAAACACCCTACTATTTTGCTATCTTTCTGGCCCCAAGCCCCTAATGTTTTGGTTTAAAAAGGATTCTTTATCTTCTTTTATGGTTACAAAATTGCTTCTAATAGAGTTATTTCTGGCATTCAAAGTTCCAACACCATGGGCTGGAGGGATAGTACCTTGGTAGGGCGTTTGCTTTGCACACAGCTGACCGAGGATGGCATCCCATATGGTCCTCCGAGACAGGAGCAATTTCTGAGCACAAACATAGCATAGCAAGGAGTAACCCCTGAGTGTTATGGATGTGGTCCAAAAACTGAAAAAAAAAAAATTTTTTTTTGTGAAAATGCTCATCTTCAACCCATAGGAATGCACCAAATTAAATGTGAAATTATCAGAGAAGCCTCCTAATATCAACAAACAAAAACCAGTAAGATAGACTGCTCAACTAGAAACAAGCAGCTTATAAACTGCTTGCTTCTAGTTGAGCAGTCTGTCTTACTGGTTTTTGTTTGTTGATATTAGGAGGCTTCTCTGATTTTTTTTTTTTTTTTTTTGGGCCACACCGGTGACGCTCAGGGGTTACTCCTGGCTATTCGCTCAGAAGTCGCTCCTGGCAGGCACGGGGGACCATATGGGGAACCGGGGATCGAACCGCGGTCCGTCCTAGGTTAGCGCAGGCACCTTATCTCCAGCGCCACCGCCTGGCCCCAGGAGGCTTCTCTGATAATTTCACATTTAATTTGGTGCATTCCTATGGGTTGTCAATTGAAAAATTTGGGGTGTTCGTTGCATAGTTGCGCTCTCCAATACCAGGACCTGAGGAACTGGGCCAGTGAATTGACTTGATCGTACTGTGGGTAACAGGTATGACTGCTGGGGGCTTCTGAAAGTACAGAGGCACGGGGTGGGGTGGAGGTTCAGGACAAGAGACTGCCTACCCTGAGTCCAGGAAGACCCCAGAGTTCTCAACCCCCAAACTGCATACTTGCAGATTTTGGCAATTGAGAGATCAGTGGAAAAGCTGTGAAGTTGAGCCACTGATGTGGTGGCAGTTGTGGGGTGTGTGTGCAACTGCTGTGGCTCAGCAGGAAAGGGGTATATGCCTCTCACACACACCTCTAGGTGCCCAGAGCTCTCTGCTGTGAGACCAAATGTACCCATTAGTTTTTGCCAGTTGGCTTATCTCTCTTTCAAGAGTAAAATGACTTTGCGGATGAGCTGACATGCAATGGCTGTAGGTTGTGGGTCTCTTATTAGATACTTTGTAGTTGTTTTTTTTTTTTTTTTTTTTTTTTGTGGTTTTTGGGTCACACCCGGCAGTGCTCAGGGGTTACTCCTGGCTCCGTGCTCAGAAATTGCTCCTGGCAGGCACGGAGGACCATATGGGGCACCGGAATTCGAACTGATGACCTTTTGCATGAAAGGCAAACGCCTTACCTCCATGCTATCTCCTGGGCCCCTTACTTTGTAGTTCTTATAATTTTTAGTTTCCAAGCCTGGTCTGAGTCTCTTGTCTAGCAGCCTACCCTCCTCCATGACCTCTTCCCTGCCACTGGGTAGGCCAGGCAGCCCCTGGAAAGGGACCCCTTGTACTTGTCGGTCTTTTCAGTTGAGTCAGAGAAGGGCTATGGGATGAGTGCCCAGGCCATTGGGCCTAGACATTCCTCTCACGTCCTCTCTCGAATCCAGTGACTGGCAATAGTTCAAATGGCAGCAACTGGAAGTACCATGGCCCCTTACTAGAAAAATGTTAGAAACTTGTACCAAGCGAAAAGTAATTGGGTGATATTTGCAGATGGTAATTCTCAAATTATTGTACCTTTCAGCTTCAGAGCTCTAGTTCTCTGGACTATTAACACTATGTGTGTATGTGGAAGCCAGAGAGAGAGGACGAGCTTTGTAAGTGGCTGATCCAGCTTTGATTTCCTGCACCACATAGGGACGCTTGATCTGTCCCAGGAGTGACCCCTGAACACAGAGCCGGTAGTGTTGCCTAAGAGTGACTCTGAGCACAGAGCCAAGAAACAAGAAACAGAGCCAAGACCAAAAGTCAGCCCTGAGCACAGAGCCTGATGTTAGCCCTGAGTCCAGAGCACAGAACCAGGAGTGATTCCCAAGCATAGAGCCAGAGTAAGCTCCAAACATAGAGCCAGGAATAAGCCCAGACTACTGAGCTAGGAGTCATTCCTGAGCACAGAGCCAGGAACAATGCTCAAGCACAGAGTTTTAATTTATCCCTGAACAAAGCGAGATGTGGCCCCAAATCAATATAAATAAAACTGGGGTGAGGTCAGAGAGGTAGTTCAAGGGTTAAGGTGCTAGCCTTACACATGATTGATCCCACTCCTTTCTGTGGCACTGCTGAGGGCTGCCAGGTTATATTGGGTGTGAATCCCAAACCAGAATTGAGGAAACAAGGGGTCTTGAGAGGACAAAGTTTAAGAAACCAGCTTTAGATTCTTGTTTCTCAGCTGGGGCGCCTCTTAAAGCTCCAATGGGCACTGTGGGGTGGTGGAGGATTATATTAGTAAACAGGTTCTTGCAAAGACAAGGTGGCATGCAGAAAGGAATCAGTTTGGGAAAAGGTGGAAAAACCCTCCCAATAGATTCTTCTTAGATATCCCATCCTTTCCTAGTCTTCTCAGCAACTCACAGATTCCATTCCTCATTGCAGACACACTTTTTATATCTTTATTTAAATACTGTAATTACAAACATGACTGTAGTTGGGTTTCAGTCATAAACAGAAAACCCCCCTTCACCAGTGCAACATTCCTACCACCAATGCCCCCTTCCTTCTTCCCAACCCTTGCCTGTACTTGAGATAGGCATTCTACTTCTCTCACTTATTAACATTGTCATGATAGTTTTAGTGTAGTTATTTCCCTAACTATACCACTTACTCTTTGTGGTGAGCTTCATGCTGTGAGCCGGACCTTCCAGCCCTCATCTCTACTGTTTCTGGGGATTATTACAATAATGTCCTTAATTTTTCTTAAAACCCATAGATCAGGGAGACTATTCTGTGTCTGTCTCTCTCCTTCTGACTTATTTCACTCAGCATAATAGATTCCATGTACATCCACATATAGGAAAATTTCATGACTTCATCTCTCCTGATGGCTGCATAATACTCCATTGTGTATATGTACCACATTTAGCCATTCATCTGTTGAAGGACATCTTGGTTGTTTCCAGAGTCTGGCTACTGTAAATAGCACTGCAATGAATATAGGTGTGAGTAGGGATTTTTGAATTGTATTTTTGTGTTCCTAGGGTATATCCCTAGGAGTGGTATAGCTGGATCAATTTCCAATTTTTTGAGGAATCTCCATATTGTTTTCCATAAGGGTTTGACTAGATGGCATTTCCACCAGCAGTGAATGAGAGTTCCTTTCTCCCCATATCCTCGCCAGTACTGATTGTTCTTGGTCTTTGGATGTGTGTCAGTCTCTATGGTTGACTTTTCTTGGTGGGGGAATTGGCAATATACCTAGTGGTGCTCACTGCCTTTTCTTGACTCTGCTGGTGGTACATGAGGGTTATCCCCAATTCTGAGCTTAGGGGCACCCCTCTGGTGGTGCATGGGAGTCCCTGTTGTGCTGGAGCTGGGTCAAAGAGATTGTAACCACATGCTAGGTAAGCACCTTCCTTTATATGTTCTCTCTCCAGCCTTTTGTTTATTCATTTTTTAGTTCCACCCTTTATTTTTTCTTTGTTTATTTTTTGCTTTAGGTTTCTGTGTGTGTATGCATGACCCTTTGATGGAAACATCCCACTCTACTCAATTGTTTTTTTGTTGTTGTTTTGTTTTTGGGTCACACCCAGCAGCGCTCAGGGGTTACTCCTGGCTCTCGCTCAGAAATCGTTCCTGGCAGGCTCGGAGGACCATATGGGATGCCGGGATTTGAACCAATGACCTTATGCATGAAAGGCAAAGGCCTTACCTCCATGCTATCTCTCTGGCCCCTTCTCAGCTGTTCTTGATGAGGAATCTCTCACAGTGGTCTTCTCCTTCCTCCCCCTATCTGTCCCTCCATCATTCCCTCCTTCCTTCCATCTCTCCATTTCTCCCTCCTTTTCTCATACATTCCAGCCCTCCTTCCCTCTCTCCTTCAAATCCTCCTTCCCTCTCTCCTTCAAATCCTCCTTCCCTCTTTTTTCTCCTCTCCCACCCTCACTTCCTATTTTCTTTCCTTCCTTCTCCCCTTCCTCCATCCTTCCCTGCTTATTCCTTCCTTTTCTCAGCTTCTGGAGGGAGCAGTGGTAAAACTAAACTCCCCTCTACATGATGTATGTTTGTCCCCCTGTCCTCTCCTCCCCCCCGCTTCTATGAAATTGTCCCTTGGTCTGTGTTTTTCTGTCAGTTTATTTTTGGGGGACACATCCAGCATTATTCAGGGACTATTCCTAGCTCTGCACTCAGGAATTACTTCTGTCACTACTTGGGGAACCATCTGGGATGTTGGAAGTCAAACCTGGGGGTAGCTGAGTGCAAGACTAGTGCCCTACCCATATACTGTTGGCTTTGACCCCTCTTTTTGTTCTTGTTCTGTCTCCCTCTGTTATTTTTCCTTTTGCCCTTCATCAAATATGTGAAGAATCTAGTATGTGCCAGACAGACTGGGGGAGAGGAAATAAACAGCCGGCTGAAAGATAGTGTGGCAGCACTAAAATGGATATGCTCTCTGGGTGTCATGGAAACCCAGGTCCAACATAGAGCCAGCTCAGACAGGGGGCCTGGCAAGGATGTTTTAAGAAGTGACTGCAAACCAATCTGGGGGTGGGGTGTTGTTGGAGCTCCTTGGGGAGTAGAGGAATAGATGTTAGAGGCAGAAGAGAAGGCACACAACACAGGCCAGTGAAAGAGCTGAGGAAATCAGCTATTATCCGTGTCCCCCGCTCAGTTTATCCTACAGTGTCAGCAGGTTGACAGCCTCAGAGGTAGGAATCATGCCCTGCACCACTGTCTTTTTAACTTTACAATACCATTATCATCATGTTCATCACTATTGCTGTCACGACTGTAATCATCACCAGCTCCATCACGTTACCATCCCTGATCCCCATTGCCTCATTTTCCTCATAGCCACTACCATTATCATTACCATCTCTATAATCACAATGCCAAAGTTGTCTTCATCGTAACCATCCATTCCCACCACCACTGTCACTGTCCTTCACATCACCATCATTCCAATATCAATGCCATCTCACCACTGTCATTGTTTCCACCACTATATCATCACCACCACCATTGTCACTGTCATTGTCATTATCATCACCACATCATCACTACTACCACTTTTCTTTTTTTTGTTTTTGTTTTTGTTTTTCGGTCACACCCGGCAGTGCTCAGGGGTTCTTCCTGGCCCCATGCTCAGAAATTGCTCCTGGCAGGCACGAGGGACCATATGGGGCACCGGGATTCGAACCGATGACCTTTTGCATGAAAGGCAAACGCCTTACCTTCGTGCTATCTCCCGGGCCCCACCACTTTTCTTTTTTATTTTGCTTTTGGACCATACTTGTCAGTGCTCAGGGCTTAATCCTGGCAGTAGTTGGGACTCTGGGTAGTTGGGATTGAACCCAGGTTAGCCACGTGCAAGGCAAATATCCTATTCACTATTATATAGAATATTCCTCCCCTACCATTATTTTTATCAACATCACTATTGTCACTATTACTACCACCACATTGTCACTGTAACTACTATTTTTTTTTGTGTGTGTATGTGGGCACAACCAGCAGTGCTCAGGGGTTACTCCTAACTCTGTACTTAGGAATTTCTCCCAGCAAGGCTTGGAGGACCATCTGGAATGCCAGGGATCAAATTGGCACCCATATTGACTGCATGCAAGGCAAGTGCCCTACCTTCTGTATGTACTGGTGCCTAGCCCCACTATCACCATCACTATCATTCTCTTTATCATTATTACTGTCAAGAACAGAACCTGAGGGACCCGGAGATATAGCACAGTGGCATTTGCCTTGCAAGCGGCCGATCTAGGACCAAAGGTGGTTGGTTCGAATCCCGGTGTCCCACATGGTCCCCTGTGCCTGCCAGGAGCTATTTCTGATCAGACAGCCAGGAGTAACCCCTGAGCACTGCTGGGTGTGGCCCAAAAACCAAAAAAAAGAACAGAACCTGAACAAACAGGTCTGAAGCAGGAACACCACATGTTTTAAGAGAAGAGATGAAGGGACCGGGCGGTGGCGCTGGAGGTAAGGTGTCTGCCTTGCCTGCACTAGCCTAGGACGAACCGCGGTTCGATCCCCCGGTTCCCCATATGGTCCCCCAAGCCAGGAGCGACTTCTGAGCGCATAGCCAGGAGTAACCCCTGATCGTCACTGGGTTTGGCCCAAAAACCAAAAACCAAAAAAAAAAAAAAAAAGAGAGAAGAGATGGAAATAAGAGGAAAAGCATGGAGTCAGGGGGCATACAACCTCATAGGCGGAGAGCCCCAGTGGTCCTCCACCTACAGTATTTATTCTTTAGAGCCAGTAAACATCACAAGGAGAAAGATATTCTTTTGGTCCAATGCCAAACTACCTCAATATATCCTGGGTAGACTTTTGCACCCTCCAGAGCCTTGCTTTATTGGGTTAAACATCTTTGTAACGGGCTTCCTCTAAGCGAAGTTCTTTTGGGAGATGAAACAGAGCACACAGGACACTTGCCAGGGCAGCCTCAGGTGCCAGATTCTATCCAACTTGTCCACCTTTATTTATCTGTCTGGTCTCCAATTCTTCATCATTACCATTACTACCACCATGTTGTCACTTACGACCATTTGCCAGTACTTTGTCCTCCACATCACTGCCATTCTCTTTACATTATTGTCACAGTTGTCTTCATCCTCTCCATGATTCCCTTCACCACCTCATCATCACGATGTTCATTCCATTATTTTCATTATCATCACCACCATCTTTTATTGACCTAAGGGGGTATCTATCATTAAGTCGTGACTGTAACTAGAGTTCTAGGATGCTAGGGTAGGGAAGAGAGGTTTCTTTCAGGAACTTGCTGACTCAGAAAATTTTTCTGTATTTAATATTCCTGCTCTCAGTCTTCATCTTTGACCCTGATGGATGGGGTCTTTTCAGAACCAGGAGATCTCAAATTCATTGAGTGATGTGGATTTAGTTGGAAGCCATCAAGAGTTCAAGAGAAGTGCTTAGTTTTTTCTGCTGCCAATTCTTCGCTGCACCCCTCCTTTCTGCTCATCCCTCCCCATTGTGCCTTTTACTCACTGAACATCAGGCAGCTCCTAGAGGCACTGGTTCCCCCACT
>PVKC010051114.1:0-10485 GCA_004027635.1 Crocidura indochinensis
TTTTGGCCACACCCAGTGATGCTCAGGGGTTACTCCTGGCTATGCGCTCAGAAGTCGCTCCTGGCCTGGGGGACCATATGGGAGCCGGGGGATCGAACCGTGGTCCGTCAGCACAGGCAAGGCAGGCACCTTACCTTCAGCGCCACCGCCCGGCCCCCAACCACTGTTTTTCTAAATAGTAATTTCTTTGTCCTAAATTTGAGAAAACATTTTCATTAATTGCTAATTCAATCTACGTGATATAGGTATATAATACATATAATAATCTATGTAAAATCACAGTTCTTTTTGCTTTTGGTCTTAGAAAGTTCAAATTCTTGTTTCACTAATCTGAGTCTGTCTTCACATAACAATGTTTTAAACTGTTAACTCTTATCTTTTTGTTTTGTTTTGTTTTGTTTTGGGGTCACACCTGGCAGCACTCAGGGGTTACTCCTGTTTCTACGCTCAGAAATCGCTCCTGGCAGGTTCGGGGTACCAAATGCGATGCTGGGATTCGAACCACCGTCCTTCTGCATGCAAGGCAAAAACTTAACCTCCATGCTATCTCTCCAGTCCCTCTTATCTTAACTATCCTCATTGATTTTTCTCTCTTAGTTTTGCAAGGGTAGAGGTTTGCTGGGCCACACCTTGTGGTGCTCAGAGCACAGTCCTAGTTCTCTTTGCTCAGGGATTACTTTTGGCAGTGCCCATCTTCTCCTATTCCTCTACTTTTTCCTCCTCCACTTCCTCCTTCTCCACTTCCTTATTGTCCTCTTTCTCTTCCTCCTCTCTCTCTTCCTCTTTTTCTTCCACCTCCTCCTCCTTCTTCTTCAAGTAATATATATATATATTTTTTTTGTTTGCTTGTTTGTTTGTTTTGGGGTCACACCCGGCTGCACTCAGGGTTACTCCTGGCTCTATGCTCAGAAATCGCTCCTGGCATGCACGGGGGACCATATGGGATACCTGGATTTGAACTACCATCTGCTAAGCTGTATATTTAAAATGTCCTATTTATTTACTTGTTTACTTATGGGATAGAGTTTCCATTATTGTTTCGTAGTTTCAGTAGTATATCTGTGTGAGTTTTTTGACATTTCAGTAGACAGGAGTCAGGTCATGTCTCCTACATACTAAATATGGACTCATCCTTTAAGCTCTCTCTCTCTGGTCCTATTTTTAAGTCTTAAAATTTATTTTAAAAGCAAGACATTGGCTGAAAGCTTTGAGGATCTGAGAGACAAGCTGGTTTGACAGGAGCCATAGAAGCAACAGTTTGGGCTATTTAATGGAGAAAAGTCTGAGGTCAATATTTCTTCAATGTCATGTCTTTCAGTATATACTAGATTTATTTTCCCCAAAAGTCTCCTTCAGCATCCTGTCAGGAGGGCAAAGCTCTAATGGTCAATGTCTTAGAAGAAGAAAAATAGATGTGGCATACTTTCTCTTAACCTTATATGCATATCTTCATTCCATTCCTTGTTTTAGTGCAGTTCCCCTCCTTTAATACACTGGTATTCTTTCCTGCAGAGCATTTATTTTACTTCATCTGAAAATGAGTCATCAGAATAACCTACCCATTAAGAAAGTGGTAGTCCCTAGGATGCTATGAATCTAGAGGTGTGGCAGGATCAATTTGCTCTAAAATATTCTTCTTACGAAGCTTTCCTGTGCCACTAGAATCTACAAAAATTCTGTAAAACAGATTAGTTCTTAATTTTCTCAAATTTTGGCTGAATTCATTTTTCTTAGCTCTGCTTATTCCATCATATTGATGAGATGTATCACCTACTTCCCAAATGATTCCCTTTTTGCTCTTCCCATTCATTAGGTTTAAACCTTAAAATATAACCTACTGCATTGTGTCAGAAACTGAGAAGTAAAAGCACATGTGAAATCTATCTTTTCCAAGAAAATACCCTTTATTTTCTATTTATGTGAAAAATGTTAATGGCTTTATAATTGAAAGAATTTATAATTTAATTGTGATAGATCTAAAACTTGTTTATAAAAGATTTGCCAATTAAGATAAACCTAAAAACAATGTTTTTTTAACAACGCAGAAAACAAATCAGCACTAACCCAGTGAATTTGATTTACATAATTAAAAATCAAGATTAATGCCTGAGAATATTCTTCCCATGTATGCCCTTGCTAAAATGCATATTGCATAACAACCTTAATAAGAAAATTCCTAAGCCTGTGCAAACTTGTGGGAGAGGTGCAGTCATGCATAATCGCACACTACAATCTGCCAAGGCACTGCCTATTATGGAATTCATCATTTCAGTTTCCATTCCAAACAATAACTCAAAGCTGGAAACATATGTGCTCATGAATCTTTGTCGAGTTAATCACTTTTCCCTGTTGCACCAAACATTTAATAACAGGTTTCTTAATAACTTGTCACTAGAGTAATCTTTTTACTAATAATGTGATAAATCACACATAGGGAAGGCTAATGTGGCTTTGTTAATTGCATTCATTTTTTTCCAGTACTATTCTCCTCTGCTGTCTTTAGGTATGACTAGTCTTACCTAGAATGCAGCCATATGACATCACAGTGTTACATTGCAAACAAAAGCAAACAGGAAAGAACATGTCACTCATACTGTCTCCCTGTGAAATGGGTCCTTATGCTCTGCCTGAAATCATGATCCAGTTTAAAGTTCCTCTTGAGGGCCAGAGAGAACTCCTTTTAGGTTGTTCACTTTGCATGAGGTTGACCCTGGTTCTATTCCTGGCATCCCACCTGATCCTCTGAGCTTGCCAGAGTGATTTCTAAGCGCAGAGCCAGGAGTAACACCTGAACACCACCCAGTGTGGCCCCAAAACAATAATAAAAAAAAGATTCTGCTGTCTCTTAAAATTTTGCCTTTGACCTGCCATGGGTCAGAAATGAGAAATTCACTTCTTTTTCCATTTCTAAACAGAACTTGCTGAGAGGATTCAGATCCTCTTTCTTGAAAGGGAACTTACAAAATATTTTAAATAAAATGTGTCTTAAGAGGAAAGCTTGATTTTCTATTTCAACTCTAAATTTTTATTTCCTTAATCCTATCTTATTAGTAATATAATAATTATAATTGAACTGTATTTAGATGTCATGCTAGTATCTTAGATATATTTTCTTTGACATGTTAACCCTCTGAAAGACAATAAAATGTTACACCCATTTCTATAAATCAAGAAAATGAGTCCAGAGTTAGTACTTTGCTCAGGAGAAAACCTTGGCGGTCTCTATGTCTGGAAACAACATCACCAATCATTCCAGTTACACAAGCCAGAAATCTAAGAATTACCATTTCTTTCTTTTTTTGTTTCTTGTCATATTCTTGATATCTTGGGCCAGGCAACCTCCATTTCCTTCTTGGACCACCGAACCAGCCTTTAACTATTTTCATTTACCTTCCTTTTAGACTACTTTCTATATAGATAACATTTAAATTTGAAATATTCACAATCAGCACAGGAGATTTTTTTGTTTGTTTGTTTTACCCGATCCTGGCAGGCTTAGGGACAACATAGGGCTCTACAAATTGAACCTGGGTCAGCTGAATGCAAGGCAAATGCCCTGCCTTCAGTGCACAGGAGATTTTCAAATAAAGTTTAATCATAAATTAACTTTATAATGTCAAAATAGTTGCATAGAGCTGAAGAGATATAGTGAGTAACTAGTGTTTGCTTCATATGTGGCCAGTCTAGATTCGGTCCTACATATCTATGGTCCTCTGAGCATATCTAGGAATTATCTTTGAGTATAGAAGAGGAATAATCTATGAGTATCACTAGGTGTGGCCTCAAACAAAGAAATAAAAATAAAGTTGCATTTTATTGGATAAAGTTGTATCTTTATTGGGTAAATAACACAGTTGACAAAGCAAATTAAATCCAATCTGTAGAACACTGGATACTCATATATACATTCCTTTTAATAATACTTGGAACATGCAAAAATATTCATTATATTCTATGGTAAATGGCAAGTCTCAGCAAAAACCAGAAAATTGTCATTAATCCACAATCTTTTATAACAGCAGAATCAAGGGGCCCGGGAGATAGCATGGAGGTAAGGCGTTTGCCTTTCATGCAAAAGGTCATCAGTTCGAATCCCGGTGCCCCATATGGTCCCCCGTGCCTGCCAGGAACAATTTCTGAGCATAGAGCCAGGAGTAACCCCTGAGCACTGTCGGGTGTGACCCCCCCCCCAAAAAAAAACCAGTAGAATCAAAATACAAATAGGTAACAGAACATAACAATACTCCCTTGGGTTCTGACATTGTACCAGCTCTGCCAATGAACAATACTGACATCCCTGACCTTCGGGTGGGAGGCAGAAGGGGAAAATACATATGCTTCCTGCTTCTGAAAGATCCCAGTTTCTGATGGGCAGTCTTCACTTTGGCTTTAACTCATTTCAGAGTACTCTAGTTTTAAGCTTGGGTAAAGCCACCTCTTTCCATTTCCCTCATATCTAAAGACTGACATTAGCTTCTTTTTTTTGTTTGTTTGTTTTTGTTTTGGGGCCACACCCAGCAGCCCTCAGGGGTTCCTCCTGGCTCTCTGCTCAGAAATAGTTCCTGGCGGGCATGGGGGATCATATGAGATGCCTGAATTCTAAGCACATTGGTCCCGGGTTGGCCGCTTGCAAAGCAAACACCCTACCACTATGCTATCTCTCCAGGCCCCTGACATTATCTTCTTGCTTTTACTTTTCTCTGCATTGGGGGCTGGAATGATAGTACAGCAGGTAGAATATTTGCCTTTGCATATAGCTGATTTGGGTTTGATTCTTGTCACTCCATATGATTCCACACTCTACCAGGAGTGACCTCTGAATACAGAAACAGAAGCAAGCACTGAGACCATTGGTTGTGGCCCCCAAGAAACAAAAACAAAAACAAAAAGTAATCTCTGAATTGCTTCAATCCACTCTCCACGGAGTTGGTTCTATTAATTTCCCCACCAGATTAATCTCTTCTTTTATTATTTCACTCTCTTTTTACTACTTATAGATATCATGAGTTATACAATTTTATACATTTATAATGACATCTTTATAATCCATAATGTTCTTTTATAGTATGAAATATTTTCATAGCAATATTGTTAATCTTTTTCATAATTCAACATAGGGAAGATTTTAGTGTTGAAAGCAACAGTTGCAACTCTTTAAACTACTGTTCTAAGTTCTTATCTATTTTTTATTGCCCTGCAATGCTTTCTCAAATTGACACTCTCCTTTCAGTTTTAGCTGTGATTAGTATTCTTCACCAAGTAATAATCAAAATAATGTTAAAGATAAAATGCATCTTAGTCAGTAAGGAGAGAAAAACATGTGTATAAGTTTCTATTGCTGTCAACCCAATTGGGAAAGAATGTGTACAGGTGTGCATCAGATAAGGAATTGGTATGCAGAA
The DNA here is from genome assembly GCA_004027635.1 of Crocidura indochinensis. Taxonomy (NCBI): domain Eukaryota; kingdom Metazoa; phylum Chordata; class Mammalia; order Eulipotyphla; family Soricidae; genus Crocidura; species Crocidura indochinensis. Next base: position 5,403 of record PVKC010051114.1, read on the forward strand.
AATACTGCAAAGGCTAATGTCAACAGAACCTAAAAGAAGCTATTTTGCACTCCAGTGGCTCAGTTTTCTCTTGTGTCTCATGCAGTCTAATTCTAATGAATATTTTGTTGAGGTTAACATCTCTGGAACCAAAACTAGTCAACCAGCCTATTTCTGGCAATTTTAATAATCTAGATACAGAAATGATGACAACCCCACTGGTTCTCATTCCCCTCTATTCCATGGGTCTGCTTAACTGACTCCCTTTAATTCTTACTCTTTCTCTGTTTACTTAGTTCATTAAAGCACACCTAGATTCATCTTTTAATTAAACCCTCTCTTTGGAGAGTCCTGCATGCACTGGATTCTTTTTTTTTTTTTAGCGTGGGTTAGCTTTCCTTATGTAATGATGCAAGATCCAGTAGCATACAGTTTCCCAGTAACCTTTCCCTCCTGGTTGATATTTAAAATAGGCACTCCTTTTCTTAGCAAATCAACCATTGCTTTTGTTTGTTTGATTGATTTTCATTGACAGGTATCAAACCCGAGGGTTCACACTTGCAAGGCAAATAAATGTTCTGCTGAGCCAGGTCTTTCATCTTGCTTCTGCTTTTGAAACCCATCAATTGGATTTCAGTCAGAAAGAGTCCTTCACCTCAATTCTGATTTTAGAAGATCTCTGTCTTCGGACTTTTTTGTTTTGTTTTGTTTTATAGGCACACCCATAAAACAGCTTACTCTGAGGAGATTCCCAGCTCCCAGCACAGGAGTGACCCCTGGCAGTGCTGAGGATAAGTAATAAAAGAGACTGAACTGCATTCAAGGCAAGATCCTTATCTTCTGCTCTTTCTCTTCAGTCCCCATTGGGCATTTTAAAAACCAAGAACAGAAAAGGCAAAGTAGAATTACTATGATGCTACTGATGATTATTTTTTAGGGACTCTTATTTGAACAGCCTACTCCAAGTCTGTATGTCTAATTTTTAATTATCATTTTATGGGTATGTTTTCATTATAATTTTATAATTTATTTGTTAATCAGTTCTCATCCACAGTGACTACTGATTTTTGAAAGTGGAGATTGATCATGTTGATAATTAGTATTAAAGCTTGTTTGGTAATTTTCATTTTCATGTTTCCTAAAAACTGCACACAGGTACAATAAGGGATACTCCTTCATTTGTCAACAGCTTTGATGAGCTTGAGGTCAATAATATTAGAGTGCTCATATCCTCCATTTTTCTCTGTATGCTTGCAAGAACATCTTTGGAAGTCCACTCCGAAGTCCACATCTTTGGAAGTCCACTCCATATGAATGTTGGTGGTTAGTCTGGCCACTGTTGCTGATGAAGAAAGGCCCTTGTTTTCACCTTCTTTGCAAGAGATATTCTACTGAGTTCACATGGAAAAGGAAGATCATGTTTCATTAAACAGGGAAGAAGGGTCTCATATCTATGTTTTTAAAGTATACTCCAGTGGGATCAGATAGTCTGAACTTTGACATTTCTTTATCTCATCTCCTTGAAGTGTTTTCTAATTTGTTAATATGTGGAAAGCATTATTCCTATAACCCTTTGCTATGTGGTGTTATATAAATAATCATTTATTTGAAGTACAAGAAGGAAAAACTCACCACTCATTGTGGTGAGTGCAGTTATAGAAATAAGTACACAGAGAACTACCCTAAACATATTCATGAATGAGGGAACTGGAAAGCCTGTCTGGAGTACAGGTGGGGGTGGGTTGGGAGGGAGGGAGATTTGGGACATTGGTGGTGGGAAAGTTGCACTGGTGAAGGGGGTGTTAAAAAAAAAGTTAAAAAAAAAAAGAAGGAAAAACTGAAACATAGAACCAAAGAACAGAGAAATAATTTGCCTAAGATCATGTATTGAGCAAGTGGCAAATTGAGGATTGAAACTCAGAAAATTTATTGCTAGTCCTAAACTGACATCTAAAACAATAAAGCTTTAAAAAATGTTTACATTAAAATGCTTAAGGTAAATTAGCATTCAATATTTGATCTAAGAAGTTAGAAAAGAAAAATTAAATGTTCAAAAGAACAAATAAAAGATTACTAAACCAAAAGCTTTGAAAAATCTTGTAAAATAGACCTCTTAAAATGTTGAGGGAAAATGAGAATATGAGAGAGAAAGAGAGAGAGAGAGAGAGGGAGAGAGAGAGAGAGAGAGAGAGAGAGAAAGAAGCAAAATAAACATGTTAAAGAAGACAGACATTGAAAACTTATATATTAATTTTATAAAAGACTTTTTTGGGCAATAAACTTGAAAAGAAACACTTCTAGAATTTATCAAGACAAGAAATAAAACTCAGTCTGAAAATATATTAGCGTAGGCAGAGTGCTACCTTTCAATACAGTCTACTTGTAAGTTATCCCTGGCATCACATATAATCCCCCAGCTTTACTTTGAGATCACTTGAGATCACAAAGTCAGGAGAACTTGATATCCTGGAGATCACAAAGTCCAGAAAAAAATCTTGAGCACTACCATATGTGGCTCCAAAACCAAGACAAACAAAAATAAAAAATAAAAAAAACAAGACCTTATAAGAAAGCAGAGAGTAATCAATAATCTCTCAACCTTGCTTTCTCTGTTTACAAAGAGAAAGTATAGACCATTTTACTGTGCATTTTAACAAATAAATAAAGACAATATAAGTGAAAGATTTTAAAGACTTAGGAAAGAAGGAAATAGGGTATGAGAAGAGAAGTCAACTTACTTAAAAAATTATAATTACCTTGACTCCAAAGATAGGGCAATGACAATGCAAGAAAGAGAATGGAAGAACTTCACAGTATATGCAAAATTATTTTTTCTGAGCTCCAGTAGAACCTATCTGCCACATGGACTACATATAAAGCAAGATTCTATATTTTTAATATATTCTAGATTCTACAGTGCTTAGGTTCTGAGATTATTAAAAACTAGGTATCACCTGGGGCCCGGGAGATAGCATGGAGGTAAGGCGTTTGCCTTTCATGCAAAAGGTCACCGGTTCGAATCCTGGTGCCCCATATGGTCCCCCGTGCCTGCCAGGAGCAATTTCTGAGCATGGAGCCAGGAGTAACCCCTGAGCACTGCCGGGTGAGACCCAAAAACAAAACAAAACAAAAAAACCAAAAAACAAACAAACAAAAAAAAACTAGGTATCACCTACAAAAATAATTATGCTATAATAATTTAAGGAAATTGTTTTATGGTTCTGAGGAATGAGTCTTCAGGTACCAGTACTATTATTTTATACTTTACTTTTTCATGATAGTGGTGGCTAATAGGTGCCTGAGATATCTATCACAATTAAACCTCATATTAATACTATTCAATCAATACTCACCAGGAAAGATCATTTGAAACTATACAACTTTCCTTAGAACTACTAACTCCATCCTCCTTACTGTGTAGCCTTTTGATTAAATTAGCTTGTTCACAGCAGGATTGATTTTCAGTTCAGCTGCTTTTGTCCCTACCTCCTTAGTACATTCTTTGTCTTATTGTTTCTATTTTTACAGTCAACTCAGCTAAATGGGAAGTTTAAAAAAGCTACTTCCTCAGTGTCAATTATCAAGCTTGGTTTTATTTGAATTGTGTGTCCTTGTACTATGTGTGAATTAAAGGATTTTTATTCAAATTAACATTTTGTTTTTGGGGGGGCCACATGGATGACACTTAGGGGTTATTCTTGGCTATGCACTCAGAAATCCCAGCTGGGGGACCCAGATGGGATGCTGGGGGATGGAACTTCTGCCCGTCCTAGGCTACCTCTTGTGCCACCGCTTGGGCCCACAAATTAACATTTTTAAACGCTTCAACAATAAATTGATAAGAATTTTAAGAGATATTAATTTATATGTGAATGAATGAGAGAACTGTAAAGCCTGTCTGGAGTACAGGTGTGGGTGGGGTGGGAGGGAGGGAGACTTGGGACATTGGTGGTAGGAATGTTGCACTGGTGAAGAGGTGTTCTTTACATGACCGAAACCTAATCACAATCATATATGTAATCAAAATGTTTAAATAAAGGAAAAAAGAGATATGAATTTAAATAGAATATATACAAATTAATCATTTGTTATATGCACCTGGGATACAATATTGAATATTCATTGCAGATAAAGACTTTATATTCTAAACGGTTTGGATTTGAATCCTGGTTCCAATATAAAATGAGTCTGGAGATGCATAATCAATTTTTAAGAGAGGTTAGCTCAGGATAAAGGACTGGAAAGATTCCAACATTCCACTTTTGATTTACACCACTCAATAATATTTATTATTAGTTATTATGAGCATACATTGCTTTATAATTTAAGAAGAAAAAGGAAGGAGGAAGAGAAACAATTCTGTCACCACAGACAGACAATTCTGTCTCTCTGTATCATAATATATTTATTTATAATACTAAATATTGGAAGGATTATGACTAGGGCTAGATGACATAATATAAAAAATATTTTGTACTTACCTAGAACAAATTTAGTTTAGTGAATGTACACTATTATCACTTGGTGAAGTGTTTAACTCAGTACCAGGTATGATACTGATACATTACAAAATACCATGACAGGGTCCTGAGAGATAGCACAGAGGCGTTTGCCTTGCAAGCAGCCAGCCCACGACCTAAGGTAGTTGGCTCAAATCCTGGTATCCCATATGGTCCCTCGTGCCTGCCAGGAGCTATTTCTGAGCAGATAGTCAGTAGTAACCCCTGAGCACAGTTGGGTGTGGCCCAAAAACCAAAAAAAAAAAAAAATACCATTACATATTACAAAAATCACAAAAATTATAAGTATTTGTATTTTTACATTTTACTTTGAATCTTATCATTAATATAATGCTGAAATAAATTGTACCACTTATATAATGGATAAAAATGAAATCAGGGAGGGAAAAAATGAAAATCAACTGCTTTATGCAGAATTTTTGGGAAAGAATTCTAAAAGAAAGGAAGTTAAGTAAATTAAGTTTAGGACATTGATCTTACTATACATACCTTAATTTATGCCTGTGAAAAAGGCATGTGTGTGCAAGCAGAAAACAGACATAGAATATACTTGTATATTTCTTTATATGTTTATATATTTATAA
>PVKC010051115.1:0-10475 GCA_004027635.1 Crocidura indochinensis
TCTTTCTTTCTTTCTTTCTTTCTTTCTTTCCTTCTTTCTTTCTTTCTTTCTTTCTTTCTTTCTTTCTTTCTTCCTTCCTTCCTTCCTTCCTTCCTTCCTTCCTTCCTTCCTTCCTTCTTCCTTTCTTTCTCCTTGGTTTTGGATCACACCTGGAAGCACTCAGGGGTTACTCCTGGCTCTATGCTCAGAAATTACTCCTGGCAGGCTTGTGGGACCATATGGGATACCAGGATTCAAACCACCATCCTTCTGCATGCAAGGCAAACGACCTACCTCTATATTATCTCTCCAGTCCTTTGTTTCTTTCTTAATAATTTCACTCCCACTTACCTGGGAACAAATGTATTATGTTCAATTATGGCAACTATGGATATATGGTCTTTAAAATAAGTTACATTATAGAAAAACAAGTAGGAATATGATATCAAGAGATGCAATGATAAAAAGCTATTCTTAAGGTTGTCTTTTTCTGGTGTTTTTTTAGGCCACACCTGGCAGTGCTCAGGGGTTACTCCTGGCTCTGCATTAAGAAATCACTTCTGGCAAGCTGAGAGGATAATATGGGATGCCAGAGATTGGATCCTGATCAGCTGTATGCAAGACAAATGCAGTGTTATTTCTCCAGCCCCTGTATTTTTCAATTGAGTGGCATTCTTTATTAAATAAAAGGAAGGAAATATGGGGGTAAGGATCTGCTTAAGAATAATAAGAAATAAATAAGAAGGTTTTTATTTCTCTTAAGACTGTGGATGCCATTTCCAGTCTTTTTGGTGGAATAATTTTTTTACCCCAAAGCTATTCAATACTATAGAACTAAGTGTATTGAAAAAAGATTTGTTTATTGGCTTTATTATTTTTCTTGTAAAAAGGAAAATGTTAACTTATTTGCAAATTTATGTGCATTTTCGGGAGGATTAATTTGAGTTGAATGGTGATTGATGAAAAAGGAAAAAAGCAAATGAAAAGTTGTCTCTGAAATAAATGACTAGACTCTTAGGAACAAGAATCATTGCAATTAATTCTACTGAAATATTTCTGGGTATTATGTGCTGGTGATGGGTTTAACAGTTGCCGCCTAAGTTCACCTAATTGCATAGACCTTTTACCATAAGGAATTACCTGTTGAGTGATTGATTGTAGCTAAATTCAGAAAATAACCAGTGACAACATATGCAAAGGTCTTGAAAAATTTTTTTCAGGGTGACATATTCATTGATTTAATTCATTTTTATTACATACTTTACTGCAAGATAAAATTTAACAGAAAATTAAGACAACAGAAGTGGTTCACATTTTGGACATAAAATGTTGATAAGATATGATTTTACGGTTGGTTTAAGTGAATGAGATTAAGAAAGAAATCAGTTAGAAATTAATTAGAAAAATTGGTAGGACAACCAAGTACCTAGAGCCCAGAAAGGCTTTTCCTTACTATTTCCCCTATATTTTCTGGGCTGATGCAAACAACAGCAATTGCCACTCTCACACCATTTTTGTAATATTTCTTTAACTCTTATTCTTGAAGAAGAAAAAGAAGAAGAAGAAGAAGAAGAAGAAGAAGAAGAAGAAGAAGAAGAAGAAGAAGAAGAAGAAGAAGAGCTTATTAAACCTTCTGCTAGTGCTTTAATGAGCTCATTGGTGACTCAATAATTCTCAAAAATATACTTGCTACTGAACTTTTTCTTCTTTCCTTTCTCTTATATCTCTTTAGTTTTTCTTTTCTATTTTATTTTTCTTTTTTTGGGGGGGCACACCCATTTGATGCTCAGTGGTTACTCCTGGCTAAGCATTCAGAAACTGCCCCTTGGTTGGGGGGACCATATGGGACGCTGGGGGATCGAACCGTGGTCCTTCCTTGGCTAGCGCTTGCAAGGCAGACACCTTACCTCTAGTGTCACCTTGCCGGCCCCTCTATTTTCTTTTTTTTAAATAACTTTGCTTTTGGTCATCTTGGAACAAATGAATTTTGATCAGTTACGTCAACTATATGATGCATGTTCTTGAAATAAATTTAATAAAAAAGAAATTAATTAGAAAATTTCTTTGAGTACAATGTCTGTATTTAGTGGTTTGGATTAGTTGAAGAAATACTAATTTTATATTTTGTTCACTAGATCTAGTAATATGCTTTAATTTGTGTAGCCTTCTCTAATAGGCTTTGTGTTAATTGGGTTATCTGAGAAAGAGATGTTAGATTTTGCTTAGGAGTGCAAATAATGTATGTGGCCCAGGGGACTCTGTCTCTGATGTGGATCTGAGAGCCTCTACCAGTTCAACTGGAAGTCCTAGAGCAAATTGCTCTTCTTATAGGAGTGCTATGTTGGTGAACACTTCTACTATGCACTGTTCAGAGACAGAATTAGTCTCTAAAGAGTTTTATTAGTACTACCTTGGTACTCAGTGGTTTTAAAGTTGAAGTGGACTATGCGGAACAAAGAACCGAGCATCAACTAAACAAATGTCAACTTCACAGCCTTACAGCCAGACATGAGACTTTTCTTAAAGAGGGATACAAGGGGGGTCCGGGAGATAGCATGGAGGTAAGGCGATTACCTTTCGTGCAAAAGGTCATTGGTTCGTATCCCGGTGCCCCATATGGTCTCCCGTGCCTGCCAGGAGCAATTTCTGAGCATGGAGTCAGGAGTAACCCCTGAGCACTGCCGGGTGTGACCCCCCCCCCCAAAAAAGAAGGATACAAGGGAAGCATCTTCAAGGATGTCACATTCCTTTAGATTTCTGAATCTTCTTTCTAAATCTTCTTAGATGACTTGACTGCACCTGCCGTTTACATCCCACTTCCCAGAAACCTCTTCTTTGTTTTTGTTTTGTTTTGTGGGCCACATCCAGTGACTCTCAGGGCTTACTCCTGGATATGCACTCAGAAATCGCTCGTGGCTTGGGGGGATCATATGGGACACCAGGAGATGGAATTGTGGTCCGTCCTAGGCTAGCGCTTGCAAGCTAGACACCTTACCTCTAGCGCCACCGATCTGTCCCCCAGAAACCTCTTCTTTTCTCTTTCCCTTCTCATTATAGTAACTTCTTTTGGAAGATTTCTTCCATTTCCTGGGATCTAAGTGATCTTTTATTTATTTTTTTATGCAAAGGATTATTCATAAAGTGACAATTACTTGATGTATTGGCTAAGATCAGTAACATGAGTTTAAATGTATATTATATATGTGAAATATATTGTTATTTGGTAATCAAGAACCTTGGAATATTTCTTCTCTATCATCCTGCCATACGGCTTGTGTATTTAAGGCCACCCAATGCCAAATGGTTATTGAATGCATCTGGTAGCCACATTTTTTATGTTAAACAAAAAATAAATGGAAGAACTGGAGAACAGGGTCAAATGACATTAGAGACATTTTAGTATAAGAAGTTTTCCTGGGGCCAGTGCGGTGGCGCAAGGAACAAGGCATCTGCCTTGCTCACGCTCGCCTAGGGCAGACTGTGGTTCAATCCCCTACCATCCCATATGATCCCCCAAGCCAGGAAAGATTTCTGAGTGCATAACCAGGAGTAACCCCTGAGGGTCACTGGTTGTGGGTCAAAAACCAAAAGAAAAAACAAAAAGCAAAACAAAGCAAAAAATGTTTTCCTAGAAATTCTACACAACATTCATATTTATACCTTTGATTATAAAGTAGCCACATGAGGCTTTCAAAAGACATTGTACAACACAGATTAAAAATATTCTTGTCTCGGCAGGAGAAGAAAAACTTGCAGACATGTTATACCCACAGTTTCTTTCACACTTCCAAATCTGTGTTTTCAACTCATAAATTTCTTCTGAGTTTTGGAGTCCTCTGGTTAATAGATTTTTTTTTGTTCATTTTTTTGTTTTGGGGGCATACCCAGTTGTAATGACTTCAAATGCAATATTTTCACTCAGGTTCAGGGTTCATTGCAGGAATTAATCCAAACAAAACTGAGAGTGAAATATACGTGGCAGAATTGCAATTTCTCATCAGGCCGAGAGAGAGAGCTGCTTTATAGAACTGCAGTTTTTATTGAGGACAGAGACCACCCCCAGGCAGGGGAGTAAGGACACAAGACCTATTCTGAGTCAGTCCCACCCAGATTTGCTTGAGACATGCAAAATATGAGGAGTAGGAAAATATGTTTTGTGTAAAACCAAGTTGTGTACAAACAGATACAAAGAAAGAAGGGATGGTCTTTGTTTTGGGTGAAACCAAATTGTATGTTGTAAACCAACACCCAGTTGCATTCATAGCTTACTCTTCAAATATGCTCAAAAATGACTCTTAGTGCACCATGGGAAACCATATGCGGTGCTAAGGAATGAGCCCGGGCTGGTCTTGTGCAAGGTATTTTTTGTTTGTTTTCTTTGTTTGTATTTTTTGTTTGTTTTTTGGTGGCACTCAGGAATTACTCCTGGTTCTGTGCTCAGAAATCACTCCTGGTAGGCTTGGGGGACTGTATGGGATGCCAGGAATTGAACCCAGGTCTTTCCCGGTTCAGCAGTGTGCAAGGCAAATGCCCTACTTCTATGTATGCTATCTCTCCAGCCCATACTGTCTGTATTATCTTTCCAACCTCTGGTAGATACTTTTGTGTAGAAGGAAACAGGTGTCACAGAAAACAATACAATTTGAACAGGCAACATGCACGATTTGGTTGTATTGACTCACAATAATTATAGTTCCTCTTATGTGTTTCTTCCATCAACTGCTTGGTTAATAGATAAAATCTCTTATTTTATCATGAATCTCTTGGCTTGGCTTCTTATATTCAACCTGCCTCGTGGTTCCACGACTCAGTTCCTAATTATTTTCAACCACATCTTTTATTATCCATCTAGATCACCAGAATCTTGGTTATAGCCCTCATTATTTCCCAATGGAGGATTTTTATATTGCTCTGCTTATTTCAATTTCACACCTTCAGGATCCATCCTTTATACTGTTGCTGAAGCTATTTTTGCCAAATGTAAAACTGATTATTTTGTTCCTCTGGATACTTAGCTGGATAACATGCAAGTGCCTTGTTAAGACATAAATCTCCGATTCCATTTTATCTTTATGTGAAATTCATTTTATCTCCCTCTCCCCTGAACCTTTCTTCTTTCAATAAAATTCAAAAGGAGTTCTTCATAACAAGCTAACTTTAAGGGGAAGACTAATGAGTCTAGATTTGAAAATATTACATTAAGCTGAATATATGAAAATGGAGTGAAACATCTGGTGTTTAAGGAGCCTGGGGGGTGGGAGGACCACTCAGAAATAAAGACTTTGAAGAGGTCAGAACAGAGATCACACTATTTCTGTGAGAAGTGTTTTTTGGATGAATGCTTCCATGTTTTTGGCTCCAAGTAATAAAAATCAATCTAATCCTTGATTACTTACATGGGAATCATAAATGCAATGGCCCTATTCTCTTTTTCTATACGGATCACTGTCAAATGGAGACAGCTTGCATGATGAGGCTACCTCCTAATTATGTTAGTGAGATAAAAAAGCGAGAATGGAGACTTCAGGAGTCTGAAGGATTTCAGCAAGTCTCAGTATTAAAGCACAGTTTTGAGAGAATGGACAGAAAGCCAGGGAGAAGACATACATGTTGGTGGCACTGGTTGGATTGATTTCTTAACATCAATCTGTAGTCCATAATGGAAACTGAGTAAAGATGAAATAAATTGTCAATAAAGACATTGCTGTGGGGGTCAGAGCAATAGCATAGTGGGTAGGACATTTGCCTTGCATGTGGCTGACCTGAGTTTGATCCTCGATATCCCATATGGTCCCTTGAGCCTAGCAGGAGTAATTTCTGAGTGTAGAGAGCCAGGAGTAATCCCTGAGCATTGCCAGGTATGACCCCCACCCATAAGAAAGACATTGCTGTGACAGCAAAGAATAAAGTCTTCCAGTTGAACAGTGAAGTTAGGAGCTATAAATCAATCTGAAATATTGCTGGAGTGTGTGTGTGTCGTTGATTCATCAAGGTGTTTGACAAATCAAAGAGGAGAGTAGAAGGTCTCTAGAGACAGGTTACAGGTGAAGGGAAAACAGAGGGGGGGGGGTTTGAAGTGGATTTTGGTTTGTGAAAAGATTAAAAGGGAGGGGTCAGTAGACAAAAGTCAAGTAAAAATGATGGGAAAGGAATGGAACAAAATGAACTTTTCAGGGAGTGAGTCAAAGCTCCTGCCTTTTTGAGGAAAAGAAATGAGACATAGACAAGTTCAAAATTGGTCTCAGAAGGCCCAATCACCTCCAGAATTTACTGAGGAGTAAATGGAAAGAGTAGGTGGGGGAAGGGAAGGCAATTGCTCACAGTGATGGGTTTAAAGAGAGATAGAAAGAACTAGAAATTCTAGAATGAATGGGGGAAACTTTTTTGCCTTCAAATTTAGAATAGAAACTTAAAATTTTTTTCTCAGGAAATCAAATGTGATAATCAAAGGAAAAGGAAGTCAGAAAAAACCTTTTAATTGTCCTGTGGAGGAAAAGGTTCACAGATAAAGAGAAATTCACCAAGGTAAATCCATTTTTGGCTTTCCCCCACCTCCTGCTGTTTGGGAAATAACAAATGATGTTTCCCAAACCCCAAATGTTTCAATTTCCTCTGCTGAAAGATGCTCCGTGCTGTTCTACTATTTATAAAGAACATCTTGCTTCATCTCACTCCAAGGAGCCAGCTGAAAATAAGTCTCCGAGACAGAACTCATGTCATTTAAATGAAGGACATATTTAGGGTACACATCCGTTTGTGCAAGACATGTGAGAGAACCTAAAATAAACAGCCCTTATCATGCCTTGGTTGGAAAGAGCTAAAAACCAACTAAGGAACAATCACTTGGTACTCATGAAGTCCTATATTGAGGCCCTGGACTAATCAGACTTAAGGTTTGTCAATGTGTCTAATTCATTTCATTCCCCAAAGAGGAGACCTATCTATCTATCTATCTATCTATCTATCTATCTATCTATCTATCTATCTATCTATCTATCTATCTATCCATCCATCTATCTATCATCTATCTATCTATCTATCTATCTATCTATCTATCTATCTATCTATCTATCTATCTATAATGCTTGCTCCTGTTCAACACATTTTTTTTCTGAAAGACCAAGAACACATGAGAATTCAACAGAAGGGTACAAACTCAACTACGTTAGCTAAACTCACACCTCATCATGGTATGAGGCATGATGGCATCCTTTCAACAAATGGTGGCTTAAGCTCTACTCACCACTCAAGCTTCTGTGCTAGACACAAATTATTAGGGGACTAGATGGATACCTAAGAAATGTACCAAAGTTCAAGGAATTTATAGTCTAGTGTGTAGAAGGGAGATGAAATAACAGGATATGTTTATTGAAATATGGAGATGCAAGAGTATAGGGCAATTGTGGAGAGGGAAGAGGAAGAAATGGAAGAGGCAGAAGCATTCCAAGAGAATTTGGTCTTTAGATTGAAGTAAGAAAGAAAATTATAAAAAACTTTCTGAGCAGAGTGAACTATATGGGGTTTAGTCACCAGTATGAAGAACAGGCTGGTATCAAGGAGAGGTTTAAGGTAAGAGGTAGTTGAGAGTTTTCGGGAGTGATGTTAGAGACCCAAACCACAGTAGGTTGGGAGGAAGGACCACCAAAGAATAGCAGTGAATCCAAGGCACTTCCCAAGACAGAGGAAGATGGAGGGAGAGAAGGCAGAGAGTTGGATTTTGAATCTGCTGGATTGGGTAGGTTGAAGATCAGTGCTCTGTTGCCACGGAGTTTAGATACAAAGAAAAGGCAAATCCATGAGCATTGGCTCTGAAGCCAAACCTTGTGGAGGTGGATATAAATGCTCAAGAGATCACCTCTTGCTTGTCCTTATTCTCGTTTAGTTTATAGCTAAAGAATTCTCTTGGAATGGCAGGATCAACCCTCACTTTAAAGAATTTTCCAGAAATGTAGGGGACTCTCCACATGAAAGGGCCCAGAGAACCTTTGCCTCTCTTCTGCCCTGCCTGTCTTTGTCCTGTGTCCCCCACTTTGCCTCCACTTCAGCTGGTCTGTTTTATTTATTTATTTATTTTTTGCCTCTACACAGAAACTTGTGGCTGGTGTCAAGTAAGAAGATGTGACTCTATAGCCCAGGCTTTGTCTAAACTTTGTGTCTCTTCCACTTTCAGTGGAAAGAGACTTTCCTTTTTTTTTTTATCTGGAGCTGCTCAGCAACAACCTTGTGTCCTCCTGCAGGGATCACCAAGGGAACCAGGGGACAGTGCATAGACATTGTCCTTTCCTTTTCATCTATCAACATTATTCCTTCCACAATGTCCTCTTTCAAATGTAGCTCTGAGTGGAGGCAGCTCCATGGATGTGAAAAAAGACTGTGTGTGTGTTTGTGTGTGTGTGTTTGTGTGTGTGTGTGTGTGTGTGTCCTAGCTGAAGGCAGATCAAAGGACTTTGTTACTCAACAAGCTACACCCAAGCCTGCTCATTACTGTGTGCTTTGAGGTGCAGAGCAGCACAAAGGCAGGAGGTGAAGGATGCAAAGGTTTTTCTAGAACAGAGCCTGGAACTTTCTGGATTCACAGCATCCAAGATGTTTGAGTGACTCTTCCCTCCTCAACCAAAGCCAAGCCAAGGCTTTGGTTGAAAGAAATGCAGAAGAATTTTCTAAGTGGTGAACAGATTTCCCAAAAAGAACAAACACTTATGTCCTAAACAATGTAGGAAATGTTTGGGAAATTATTTTCAGAAACAGGGGGAGGAAAGGCTTTCATTTTGTTCCTAGAGATTATTAGATACTATGACATGTGCATTTCTTTCAGTTCAACCTTTCCACATGGGTTTTCACCCTGTCTTTGATGTTGACTTCCATGGGATTTTCCTGGAAATTCCAAGATATTCCATCGAGAGTTCCTGAGGAGTTGTCTTGGGTGCTCTAGGGACACCTCAAGACATTGGTGCTTGAGGGTCAATGTGACTACAAGTGGGTGTCAGAAAGTATTTTAATCAATAATTTTTTTTCGGGCCACACCTGTTTGATGCTCAGGGGTTACTCCTGGTTAAGCTCTCAGAAATTGTCCCTGGCTTGGGGGGACCATATGGGATGCCAGGGGATAGAACTCGGTCCTTCCTTGGCTAGCGCTTGCAAGGCAGACACCTTACCTCTAGCACCACCTCGCCGGCCCCTTAATCAGTAAATTTATAATGAGAATCCACAATGTAGATAAGTTTGTTGAGAAAAGAAAGTGGTGAAAATGGAAAAACTTTTCTGTATCTTTCTATAGAGCACAGATTATTTGCTGTCTTGACATAGTTACAGATGAACAGTTATATAAACTGACATGTATTTATATACATATCATCTTTATGGACACAGGCATTATATTTCACCAACAGCATCTAACTTATATGCTTACAGACAGCTGTTTTCTCAATGCCGTGCAGAGAGAAGATTTTATTCACTGGGCTTGGGGCCTGGACGGTGCCCACAGAGGCTGTGAATGTGGATTTGTAGTAGAGTCCATTGGCCTGGCCTGAGAATTTCCTCCTTGCAGTATTTGGCAGCCTGAGAACAGAAAGAGAGAAAATTAAGGTTGGCCTGATGCAGGGTCAGGAATTGGCAAACAGATGTGGCAGAGCACCAAGGCACAGGAGGTGTGACGATTTAGAAGATTATGCTCATAACCTCCAAGTGTTATTTCCCCAGGGCCACAGAGGGGAGGACTTATTGGCAGGGTGGCCCGTGGCTGTATCTATCCCTGGTTAACCTGCTTCTCTGTTGCTAGCTGGGCCCTGATGGGGTGGGGTCCATGCTGGATGGACCCTTGGAGCCGCTCCTAGACTCAGAAGTCCTTAACACTCTGGGTCCCTCTGGTTTCTGTTTGGAACTTCAGTACCTACTCCTGTTATTTGACTACGAGATGTTCTGGATTGTTCCTTTCTCTAGTGTTACTTTATTATTCTACCCCCACCCCCTTCAGAATATTTTATCTCCTTATTCCTGTTTGTTTTCTTTCCCGGAAAGAAACAACGATGAACTTTATCTTCAAGTTCATCTATGGAAACTTTTATTTCCTGTGCTTTAGCTGGAAATGCTGGGAACTTTTTGTTCTCTGATGAATAAATTCTTGTTTTATGGATACCTCATCTTCTCATATTTCTCCAAAGATGTTATGATAACATTTGTCATTTTGCAGAAGATTCATCACTTTTGACTGGCTCCCTCCCTCCTCTCTCTTCTTACTGTCCTTCCTGTCTTTCCTCTTCCCTCCCTCTCTTCATCCTCTCTTCTCTCCTTCCTTCCCTCCTCCCTCTCTTCCTCTCTCCTTCCCTTCCCTCCCTTCCCTCTTTCACTTTCTCCTTCCTCCCTTCCCTCCCTCCCTTCCCTCTTTCCCTCTCTCCTCCCTCCCTTCTTTCCTTCCTTCCTTTTTCTCCTTCCTTCCTTCTTCCTTCCTTCTTCTTTTTCTCCTTCCTTCCTTCCTTCCTTCCTTCCTTCCTTCCTTC
>PVKC010051116.1:0-10469 GCA_004027635.1 Crocidura indochinensis
CCATATGGTCTACCTAGCCTACCAGGAATTAATTCTGAGCTCAGAGCCACGAGTAACCCCTGAGTATTACATAGTGTGCCCCTCCCAAAAAATATTTTTCCTCACTAGAGATAAATAACACCTCAACTCTCTTAGCATCATCATCATCATTATAACAATAACTTTATTAGCACAATGACAAACATCTTTTATTCAAACTTTCTGACTCTTCACTAAAGAAAAAGTACCTATTCAGGTTAGCAAATGAGCTGTAGGTAGCAGATACACTAATTTGAAATATATAATATTTTTTAATTGGAGAGTTCTACAATAATGGTGTGGTCTCCTGAGAATACATTTCTTTCTGCCATATAAAACAAAATTAAACTCTTCGATCTCAAAAAACTATTAAAAAGGTTGTATTTAAAATGCATGATGCATTAAAAAGACATCAAAATTAAAAGAATCTCATAAATTTCTTCATTTAAAATACTTATTAGAATACAGATAGAGGCAGAAAACAGCTGGTAAATTATGACTATTGAAACAGCAGTAAATTATGACTATTGAAACTATTTTTTTTATTTTTATCATTGAACATTTTTTACTGAACTAATTGTATTGCTTCAGAAAGACCAACTGTCCCTTTTTATTAGTGTGTGAGCATTAACTCTCATCCAGTGAAATCCAAAACAGATCTACTATTCATTCTCTCAAAGATCAACACACCACAAGGCTGCACCCTGACAAAAGATAGGGAAGATACACGCAGAAACTTTTTCATGTAAATTTGACCAATTTATTACTCCAATTCAGTTTTCCAGTGCACTGGAAAGAGTCAAGAAAAATCTGCTATTACTTAGAGTTTGATCTTGTCTGGATTAACTAAAATTCAAGAGAACATTCACCCAAGAAGTTCGATGTGTTCAATTGCCATCAATCATTAAAACTGGACGCATTTTTGTAAATGACTGACAATGAGGAGAGTTCTTTTTAATATTCTCACCCCACAGACCATCATGTGTCAGTCTTGATTGTACTAGAACATTCCTTGGAGTACAATTAAACTGTAGTGTTGATTGGACCTCAATGCAGTGGAATCTTAAGTGGCAGAAAAGAAAAACCAGTGAGTCCTCAAGCCACTTACCTTCTCATCATATGCTTTAAGAATATTCCATTCTGGGACCCGGGAGATAGCATGGAGGTAAGGCATTTTGCCTTTCATACAAAAGGTCATCGGTTCGAATCCCGGTGCCCCATATGGTCCCCTGTGCCTGCCAGGAGCAATTTCTGAGCATGGAGCCAGGAGTAACCCCTGAGCACTACCAGGTGTGACCCAAAAACCAAAAAAAAAAAAAAAAAAAAAAAAAGAATATCCCATTCTTTCTACAATAATGATATTATACTTTATATTTATGCATATCACTTATCCCTTACAAAATTGTTTCTATTTCTATTACTACATGCTCACATTAATCTGAAGGTATAATCTAATTTTTCAAGATTCAAAATAATTTTTTCCTGTTTTATATAAATTAATATTTTTATATAAAATCTTTATTTAAGCTCCATGATTACAAGCATGATTGTAATTGGGTTTCAGTCATAAACAGATCAAACCCCTTCACCAGTGCAACGTTCCCACCATCAATGCCCTCCTCCCTTCTTCCCAAACTTTGCCTGTATTTGGGACAGGCCTTCTACTTCTCTCACTCATTAAGATTGTCATGATAGTTGTTAGAGTAGTTATTCCCCTAACTGCACCACTACTCTTTTATTTATTTATTTATTTATTTATTTGGTTTCTAGACCACACCCAATAACCCTCAGGGGCTACTCCTGACTCTGTGCTCAAAAATTGCTCCTGCCTTGAGAGACCATATGGGATCCTGGGGATGGAACCCAGGTCCATCATGGGTCAGCCACATGCAAGGCAAATGTCCTACCACTGAGCTATTGTTTTTTTAATTTTTATTATTTTTTATTTAAAGAAAATGCATCACATAGTTGACATAACTAATCATAATGTCTTTGTTTCAAGATGACAGAAGCAAAGCTATTTGAAAAAATTAAAAAGAAACTAAAGAAATAAAATGGAAGAGAAGAAAAAAGAAAGAAGAAAAAGTTCAGTAGCAAGTATATTTGTGAAAAGTATTGTATCTCCAATAAAGTCATTAATATAATTAAAAAAAGAATATACAATAAAAAAAAGAATGTACTATAACCTGGGCATAACTGTTTCCTGATAGAAAGCAGCTAGATATGCTTGAAAGAAGATAAAAGGTGCATTGCCATAAAGCTGCCTCCCATTTTTATCACCTCCCCATCCTCGGCAGCAGTGGAACATCATTCCTCCAGAGCCAAGATAAGGGTAGTAACCAACCAGTGAGCTTTATTAGGAGTTCTCTAAAACACTGTTAATTCCATCCCATTGATGGGCGAGCAGCACCAGGTCTTGCTCTGCTTTCTCTCCCAAGGAGACATGGGTAAGGCACAACAGGCTTCTTTCCCCAAATAGCGCCTATCTTTGAAATTCTGTACACTTGTGCATTGCCTCTGCACAAGCAGGCGGAGCAAAGCTCCTTATCTAAGTCTCTGAGAAGGATAACAGGACTGCTCAAGTATAAAAAACTGCAAGTATTTTATTTATCTCTCTTTCTTTCTGCTTAGATTACCATTATCTTTGGTCACTGAATTTTGTCTTTCAGGCTTCAAATGAAGAGAGAAGTCAACCAGAAGGTTCAAAAACTAAGTCCAAATGGATTACTGCTCCATCAATGAGCACGTGCAAACACACACACACACACACACACA
Organism: Crocidura indochinensis; assembly: GCA_004027635.1. NCBI lineage: Eukaryota > Metazoa > Chordata > Mammalia > Eulipotyphla > Soricidae > Crocidura > Crocidura indochinensis. The sequence goes on from PVKC010051116.1 coordinate 2,794, forward strand.
CACACACACACACACATACCTCTTCTTCTGGCCTTTCTTGAGCACTACATGAGGGTTAACTTCCTCATGAGTAGCTTCAGATGATTCTATGATCTTTCTTACAAAATATTTATGTTGAAGAACAAGACCTGTGCAACACATGCCAAGAACTATTTACACCAGAGGTAAAAATATAAGGCCCACAAATGAGCACCCTAAAATTAAGCTGAAAACAGTGTTCAATATATTTCAACCCATCTATCACTTCCTTCCTAAAAGCCACATCTAGGGCATTTGAAGAGACAATGGAGGCCTGGAGGAATAAACCAAAGAGTCAGAGCTCAAACCTAGCATATGGCAATGAATTTATCCTTTGCACCATACCCCTAAGCACCACCAGTTGGGAGTGCACCCACAACTGTGAGGGAACAGTGTTACCCCTCAAAAAGTTAGAAAAATCAAGAAGATAAATTGTCCCTATCAACAAAAGTTTACCATCACAACAATTGTGTTATGCAAGCCAATGGCAATCATAAGACTAGAATTAACCCAAGGTTCTGCATGAGGTTGTTAGCCAGGTCCCATGAGCATATATGATTAGCTCAGACATGCATAATTAATTGAAAAACCTAGGTAGGCTTCAAGGGAGAGAAAAGTGAAAAGCCCCATTATCGGAGTAGGTGAAAAAGTGTCTCATGTTAAGGAACGGTCTGGACAAATACACAGAGATTTGGAGTCCTCAGAACAAATTACTGTTGTCCACATTTTGGATTCCTTGCATTTGTTGTGTTGTTGTTGTCGTCATATTTGGTGTTGCTTAAGCAGAAGTAAGAGGGTAGGGAACCCACAGCAGAGAAGTCATGCATGCCAGGAAACCAAGCCAGGACATGATGCCGAAAGGGTTTAACACCGGAGCTACATCCCAGTGTGCTGCCTACATTTTGGTCGCATGAGTATTATATTCATAATTCTTGCCATGTCTACATGTTAGTTATATGCTGTTTGTTTAACATCCTTTCTTGTAGGGTTGGTGAACACACTAAGCTGTGCTCAGAGGCTATTCCCACTGTGTATTTATGAGTGACCCCTACCTGTGCCCAAATCAGCTTTGGCTGGATGCAAAGGAAGAGATTTAAGCCCTGTATTATTTTCCTGGCCTAATAGTCTTCATAATTGACTTTTTTTGGTTGAAATACATTTATCTTTTAAAGTAAAATGCTGCATCATCCTTTTCAATGAAAATCTAAAGTCCCTTGCCCCAAGTATAAGAAAAATGCTACTACCCCAAGAGTACAGTAACTATAAATAAGCAAACACAAGTAAATGAAGATGAAACAATTAAATTATATTAAATGTTGTTTTCTAAGTCTGTCCTCTGTTTCAAAGGGAAGCTATTTCAGTAAGATCCTCAAATTTTCCTACCATGTAACTAAGACATTTTTCTTTTCAGTTTTTCTGAAGGGTTGAACTTATTCTAAGCTACAAAAGTTACTTGTTATCACTCAGTGTTACTCAAAGCCATGTAAGTGGACAGACTAAAGTTATTTTGAATCACACTATGGAAAACACCAAAATACATCAGAGACCCTAAGCAACTGGCTAAATGGAGGATGCAATGAGAAAAAAAAAAAAAAGGAGGAAAATTGGAGTCCAGATGTAAGACTGGTGGATTCCGAACTTCAAGGCTCACCCCTCAAGAAAATTCATAGAAATCAAAATGGAAAGTAGTTCCCTAAAAAAACACTCTGCGGGGGCGGGGGGTGATAATACAAATAAGGTGCTTGCCTTGCTTGCTCTAAACCCAGATTAGAACCAGAGCACCACATATAGTTACCCAAATCTACCAGGAATAATCCCTGACTGCAGAGCCAGAAGTATGCCCATAGTATCATTGGGTTTGGTTCAAAAACAATTTTTTAAATAAAATACTCTCTTGGGGCTAGAGAGATAGTAAAGCTGGTAGCACACTTGCCTTGCACATGTTCAATCCCCAGCACCCATATGTTCCCTCAAGCCCACCAGGTGTGATTCCAGGAGTGGTGCCAGGAGCAACCTTCCAAAAAAAAATGATAAAAGAAACATTCTATTTGTGAATACAAAAGAGAAGAAAAGATGATCTGTCTGCTTAGTGAGAGAAGGACTTTAATAATAAAAGAAATGAAAAATAGGTGACTCAGTTCCCCAATGGCACTCATGCCCCAGAGTGACCCATGGACATTTGTTTATTTCTCCAAACAGCTCTATCTTTTATAAAACCATGTCATTAGTACTTCAGTTCTTCAAATCTAAGATACTATCAATTGTGAGATGAACCATTATTTAATATGCCACTAAGAAAGAAAAATGCTGCCAATTAAACAATGAGGCACCATCACTTGCAAGACGCATCCAATTTTAGAGATGTTAAAATGAGGGGGGGGGGTTGCTTGTCTTGGAATCAGTTAGACATGCTATTAATCACTATTGCTTCAAAAGCAAATAATATAGAGCTTTGGAGTTAATTGTTTTTCAGAAAACAATGAAAAAACCATATCTGGTACAATGTCTGGCTTAATGGAACTAGAATGGTAAATTGTCATCCTTTAGAGACAAGACAATATAGAACATTGATTCACAGCAGATCCTGGTTCAGGTCCTATTTCCACAGCTAACTAGATGTGGCATATTAAATGAGTAACAAATTTGGAAAGCTTCAATGTGTTCATTTGTATTTTTCAATAATCAAACACACACATACACATCCCCAAAGGAAAACTTAAAAGAACCCCTGAGCATTTACTAGTTGGGATTTGGCAGAACCAAATTTCAACAAAAAATAATCATTTGTGATCAGATAGTTAGTACTTTAGTTTTCCTCTTTCATTTATTAGACCCACCAAGCCTCCATACTGACTAATTTTAGATTATCATTGCAGGTTTCATTGATGCCCGTCAGGGGCACAAAGACTAGACAAGTCACAAAGAACTAGGTCACAAGCAGTGCAATTGTTTGGTCACGCCCCAACCCAGATTTTATCTCTTACTGATTTCCTATTCTGATACCACTCCTGGGAAAGTCCTGAAAAGGAATCAAGGAAATTATCTACCTGAGTACAATTCCTGGGAAGAAATTGCTTCCCATCTCTTGAATTGGTGGGTTGCTTTGTCCTTGCACTTGCAAAGCTATGACACAACGTGCGTCTCAGACCAAGGCCAGGTGTTGCTGTTGCAACCAAAGGAAAAGAAATCTTAGATTCAGAGAAATCAAATTGGAACAAGACTAAGGGTTCACCATATGGGGTCTGGAAGAAAACTCAAATCTCTCCCAAATGTAGAACTCCCCCAACTCACTCCTTCCACATCAGAAAACACTTAAGAAAATAATTATACGGGATAGAGCAATAGTACAGTGGGTAGAGCAGTTGCCTTGCACATGTCCTACCCAGGTTTAATTCCCAGCACCCTCTATGGTTCCATTGAACCTGTCAGTAGTAATTTCTAAGTGCAGAGCCAGAAGCAAACTCTGAGCACTGCCAAATGTAGCCCATAAACAACAACCACCACATACAAAAAAAAAAAAAAAAAAAAAAAAAAAACACCATTCGGCACATCATTTACATACTAACATTCTATCATCTCCTTTGTGGTTCGAGAATATTATCGGTCCTCCAAGCCACTGCACCAGCTCTCAATCTCTCACTCACCTCTTCTCAGTATTCTTGGCCTACAACAAGATTGTGTAAGACTAAATATGTCATCCTTGCAGATCTTTCTGGAACGCACCCTAGGTCCTTGGCCAAGAGGGTGCAGGAGAGTGCCTGTACTCTGGGAGAGCCACAAGGGGGCAGGGTGACTTGAAACGCGGCCACCCCCAAATTCCCAGGTGATCCCTGCAAACTGCCATCCAAACCCTTCAGGCAGGTATAGTATGAGCGTAAAAGCAGTGAGGCAACCAGGCATACAAAATGAGGTATTTCATGTGTTTAAGGCAAGAGTCCCTGTGGCTAGCAAGCTAGAGACTGTTGAGCAAGTTGCTTCCCTTTTAAAAGAGGGGTTCGATCTAGTAATTTCTAAAAGCAGACTCCTCTTATAAGAGAAGTTGACTTATAACTTTTATATCTGGTGCTAAAATCCTTTGTGATTATGCTTACCGTGGGTAGAATAACTGAACGGATTAAATAAAAACAGTGTCTCCACATGCTCAATTCCTGTGGAAGGAAGGAAGGAAGGAAGGAAGGAAGGAAGGAAGGAAGGAAGGAAGGAAGGAAGGAAGGAAGGAAGGAAGGAAGGAAGGAAGGAAGGAAGGAAGGGAGGAAGGAAGGGAGGGAGGAAGGAAGGGAGGAATGGAGGGAGGGAGGGAGGAAGGAAAATTTAAAATGTTTTAAAAATATAAAAAGAAACTTGTGTGCAAAGTTTATTGCAATGCTGGCTACAATAACCAAGATGTGAGAACAATGTACCAAACTAAAATACTAGTGTGTAAAAATGTGGGATCTGGGGCCAAAGAGATAGTAAAGGAGATAAGGTGCTTGACTTGCAGGCAACCATTCCTGGTTCAGTCTCTGGCATCACATACAATTCCTCAGGCACAGTCAGGAATGATCCTCAAACCTCAGGAATAAACCTTGAATACAACAAGTAGAACCCAAAATAGCCCCTCAAAAATGTGAATTTGCACAATAATATACTTAGAGGACTCTAAGGGTTTTATTTTATAAGAAAACTTTTTGAAACAACAAACTAGTACTGCAAAGTAGCAGGCTACAAAATCAATACTTCAAAATGTATTCCATTTCTATATGCAAATAGTGGACTAGACGAGAGTGATTTAAAAAAAAAAAAAGAAGATGGTATTCAAAACAGTGTCCTAAAACATTATGTATCTAGGAATCAACTTAACAAAAGACCTGAAAACCCTCGCCCTGGAGAACTTCAAGTCACTAAGAAAGAGAGTAAGATCTTAAAAAAAAAAAAAAAAATGGGAGAATATTCCATGTTCAGGAATTAGAAGAATCAACATTGACAAAATAACCATCCTGCAATTAAACAAACAAACAAACAAACAATAAAAAAAAAGAGGGGATGCTTGTGGAATGTGAGCACTTCCAGCTAGGACAAATGCCTTGCAAAGAATGTCAGAAGACCACTAACTGCTACAAGCTTTCCTCCTAAGCAAGTACCCTAGCCATAGACTGCAGGAATAGGGATTTTGGTTAGAAAATACTGTATCAGCTGTAAATAAACTAAACAAGGCTTAGTTCATAGGACAAGGTTGTTCATAATACAGTTGTTTTTGTTTGTTTGCTTTGTTTTATTTTAGTTACAAAGTTGTTCATGATTGAGTTTCTGTCACACAATGAACAACACCCTTCACCAGTGCATGGCTTCCTCCAGCAATGTCCCCAGTTTTCCTCCTGGCTTCCTCCATACTCTCTCCTACCAGCCACTTGGACAGAAATTATTTTTCTCTTTCTTTTTTTCCTATTGTTACTGAAGGGGGATCATGCCTATGACTTAACCTCCTTTCACCACCCAGTTCTTGTCCAGAGCGATCATTTCCAACTCTCATTGTCATAGCGGTCCCTTCTCTGTCTTAACTGTACTGCCCCACTATTTTTGGCAAGCTTCCTACCATGGACTGGTCGTCCTGGCCCTCATCTCTATTGTCTCTAAATATCATTACCATACTATTTTTTTTAATATTTCCTATACATGGAGCATCTCTTAAGATGCATACTTGCATACTTTCAGGCACACATGCCAACCACATTTCCTCTGAAGTATTTTTATACCTAAATGCCCATCTGCCCATTCTGGGAACTTGGGGTGTGTATTAGCACTTTCCATTCTGGAGAAACTCAGGTTCACTTTTGAGCACATAACTAAGTCTGCCTCACTCCTACCCACCCTGTTCCCCAATAAACTTTACTATTCTATACTATACTATGTCCTTCTGAAATGTTTTGCTGTGAAAGAAAGGCAGAGGACTGGAAAAGCTTGGACAATATTTAGGACTGACTGTCATTTCCTAAAATCAAAAAATTCTTTGTTCCAGCCAGAGTCCAGGGATCCCGAAAGGATTTTCCCCCACACTGTGCAGAACAAATGATCTTCAGACACAGCTCTTATATAAACACATTTATGTTATATATAAATGCTATGTTATATATTATATATGTTATGTTTTAAATTATATTATTTACACACATATATTATATGTAATATTATATAATAAGCTTAAGGTAACTTCAGGTCATTAGTGGAAAGATGAGGACCCATATGGGGGTTACTGGAGTGTGCCTGAAACCCTTATAAACAACATTTTAAATTACATTGTATAAATTAAAATTTTTAACATGGAACTTATACATAATGGATTATTATGCAGCTCGATGAAAAGATGAAGTCATGCCTTTTGGTAAACTCTTAAGAGATGTATCAAGAATCAAAAAGGGGCCAGAGCTATAGCACAGTGGTTAAAGCATTTGCCTTCCTTGCGACTGACCCGGGTTCTATCTCCAGCAACTATATGGTCCTCCAAGCTCACCAGGAGTGATTTCTGAATATAGAGCCAGGATTAAGCACTGAGCACCGGCAGGTGTGCCTCCACCCACCCACCCCCAAAAAAAGAATGAAAGAAAGAAAGAATATCTAATAAAAAGAATGAGGAGAGTCTGGTCACGGAATTTTAGGTTGCCAGAGTGGATGGGTGGTGTTGAAAAGATTGAGGGGACTGATGGGATAGTATTGAAGTGATAATAAGTACTTGGACAGTGGTGGATTGTGGCAACATACGTAATGTAAAGGTGTAAATTTGTTATTGCTTACAAGTGGTAGCAAAGGCATCTAGAGCAGACAGGTGGTATTGTAACCCTGCTCTATAGTGAGAGAATTCCTATCCTAATGTATCTTTTATTTTTCTTCTGAGATTTGACAATAAGATTTGAAAATTCTAGCAATAGTCTAGTGACCTAAAAGAACTTGCCTTGATTCACACAGCTCATTTTTAAAACAAACTCAATGTAAGTTTTTCCAGGATATTCTTTCCCATAATTTTTTTATACCATCATAGAAGATGCTCTATTTGCAACTGAAACACTGCAGAAGTGAGTTCATTGAAAATGGGATTTGTACAGATCTTCGGCCCCTTGACATATGAAGAAAGTTCTTTTACTACAATGATGAAAATGCCACTCATCATATCAAGATTCTCAAAGCATTATTTGTGCTTAGTTATTCACATGATAAAGGGTCAATAACCTTCATATAAAGTTATTAGTAAACTGTTAAGAAAAACAAATGAGCCCAATTATTCCATGTATGTGAGACTTGGATAAAAAGTTCAGAAAAAAGGGGCTGGGCAGTGTCGCTGGAGGTAAGGTGCCTGCGCTAGCCTAGGACGGACCGCGGTTTGATCCCCCGGTTTTCCATATGGTCCCACAAGCCAGGAGCAACTTCTGAGCGCATAGCCAGTAGTAACCCCTGAGCGTCACTAGGTGTGGCCCAAAAACCAAAAAAAAAAAAAAAAGTTCAGAAAAAAATAAAAAAGAGAAAAAGAAGGGCTAACAAACAATAAAATGTCAATCCACATTAGTAACTAAAGAAAAGTAAATTAAAATATGATATAATCTTAACTGAGAGTATTGTAAAATTCATTATAATGCTGATGAGGGTGACTAAGAGGCATCTGAGTATACTGTAATTCTTACAATATTCCT
>PVKC010051117.1:0-10467 GCA_004027635.1 Crocidura indochinensis
AAAAAAAAAAAAAAAAAAAAAAAAAAAAAAAAAAAAAGAAAATCTCACCTCCTATTCTGTGAGGCCAATGCTGACTCTGAGAGTGAAAATACTTGCTCAAGGCCAGCTGGAATCATGTGTAAACCCCTGACAGGATGGTGTTGGCCCTGTGGGCAACAAACTCAGAGCTCCAATTCCCAGCTGCCTGGGACTTCATTGAAAACATGCGGACTATGTTTGCTATGCCCTACCCCCTTAGCTTTTATTTATTTATTTTATTTATTTATTTATTTGCCTTCAGGGGAAGAAATGACACCAGATGCTTTAAGTCTTGGGGGGGGGGAATCTCAGGAAAGTCTTATTGAACTTAATTTTGTATATTGTATATTATGTCTTTTCATTCCTTTTGCATCTACCATCACAGCTTCCTCTGTGAAAATGGCTCAAGGAACAGTCCAATGGCAAGGATGTAGGATAATACCCAGGCCAGAAAAGAGACAGAGTTAATTTCCTTGGAAAGCAGCTTTTTTTCCTGCTAGGTTTAGAAATATCTCAGACTCTTGGACTTCACACAGTCTTAGGTTAACTTGTTTTGGATACTTTGGGTCTCTGTTGGGTGCAAGAAATAGGCCTTCACCTGGCCATCTCCCCCTTTCCACTTTCCCCAAAGGTCTACTTCTTTTATAGCAGCTGCATTCCCAGTCAGTTTGGGAGTTTAAACCTCTTCCGCTCACCCTTTTTCCCAGGTAAAAATAAATAAAATGTCAGAGAATTGATTGCTTTTTGGATTGCGCCTCATATCTTTCTTCTGTTTTTAGCTTCTGGTTACTTGGTGGAAACTACAAACCTTGACTCCAGTGTGGGTGGAATTTTTTGCTTTCTGGCTTCTGTCCTAATACTCTCACTCCCTGTTCTTTAGCTTTACTCTTTTATCTCCATAACTGGGATTTCTCACCAGAAAAGGGTTTCCGTTTTATCTCAAGTTAGTAAATTTCTGGCAAGGAGGGTGGAATTAAGTTTCATGTAACTCAGCAATTGGATCTGAGAAGTGGAAACTTTTAATCTCTCTATGACTCCACATTTGCAACATGACCATGAGCCAGTCTCAGTCACAGAGCCATTTAGCTTGTTGAGGATTTTATTAGCCACTTTCAGGTTACCCTAAATAAACTTAAAAAATTGTACTTGCTTGCTCTAAAAGGTTACATTCAAGATAAATCTCTTAGTGCTTATAGACCCACCTGGATATTTAAGGTGAAGAGAAAAAGTGACAATAAAATGTTACCACCTGTTATGTCAATAGCCGGATAAAAATCTGAAAATATTATTAATCATTCACTGCACATAACATGTAAGTTTCTAAGACTGCAAAACAATACTAACATCTTTGCAGTGGGCTGTGATTTTTTTTGTTTTTGTTTTTGTTTTTGGGTCACACCGGGCAGCGCTCAGGGGTCACTTCAGGCTCTATGCTCAGAAATCGCTCCTGGCAGGCTCAAGGGACCCACCGTCCTTCTGCATGCAAGGCAAATGCCCTACCTACATGCTATCCCTCCAGCCCCAGGGGCTGTGATTTTTTAAAATTTAACTGGTTTATATGAGTCTCAAAGAGACCCGAAAAGGGTTTCCATCATCAAAAATTAATAAGTTTCTGGAAAGGATGCTGGAATCTGGAAAAGAACAAGTTTTCAAGAGCAGATGAGTTGCTAAAGAAACTATGGTACATCTAGAAATGGAATACTATGCAGTTGTTAGGAAATTGAATTCATGAAATTTGCTTATACATAGATGGATATGGAGATTATTATGCTGAGTGAAATGAGTCAAAGGGAGAGAAATAGACCCAGAATAATCTCACTCATCTGTGGGATGTAAGGAAAATAAAAGATAGTATGATAATACTATTCAGACACAATAGAGATAAGGGCCAAGAGCACAAGTCCACTGCAGGAAGCTTGCAACAAAAAGCCAGGGTTGCACTTAGGGTAGAAAGAGAAGGATCCACAATGACAATGGCAGTTTGAATAGAACATTCTGGATAAAAACAGGGTGCTGACAGGGGTAAAGAGACATGTATGGTACCTCTTCATTATCAATAGTCCAAACCACAGTGTCAATGAAGAAGCCAGAGCGAGCTAAAAAGAGAGAAAGAGAGAGAGAAGTAAAGTGCCTGTCCCAGAGGCTACTAGGGGGTGGGTAGGTGGGAGGGAAACTGAGGGTTTGGAGGCAGAAAAAGTGCACAAGTGAATTGGCGAAGGTTGGTGTATGTTCTATGACAGAAACTCAACCATGAACATTTTTGTAATCATGTTGCTTAAATGAAGTAATCATAATAAAAAACAAATACAATCCTGCACCTAACACCATGCATAGCGGTCAAATAAAAATGGAATAAAGATCTTGATATCAGATCCAGAACCATAGGTATATAGAAAGGAGAACACATCGGTAAAACACTCCATGACATCGTAACTAAAGGCATCTTCAAGGAGGAATCACCACTGACTCAACAAGTGGAAGCAGAGATAAATAAATGGGGCTGAGCAATTAAATTAAACTGAGGAAGCTTCTGCACCTCATAGGATATAAAGGCCACCCAAGGAATGGGAGAAACTATTTACTCAATACCAATCAGATAAGAGTCTAACATCTAAAATATACAAAATACTTAACAAAAAAAATATAACACTATATAAAAATGGGAAGAAATGCATAGACACTTTTTCAAAGAAGAAATACAGATGGCCAAAAGGCATATGAAAAAAATGCTCCACATCACTAATCATCAGGGAGATGCAAATCAAAACAACGAGGTACCACCTCACTCCACAGAGACTGGCACACATCACAAAGAATGAGAACAAGCAGTGCTGGTGGGGATGTGGAGAGAAAGGAACTCTCATTCACTGCTGATGGTAATGTTGTCCTGTCCAGCCTTTATGGAAAAATATGGAGATTCTCAAAAAAACTAGAAATTAAGCTCCCATATGATCCAGCTATAACACTCTTAGAGCTATATCCTAGAAACACAAAAACACAATACAAAAATGCCCCCCTGCATGCTCATATTCACTGCATCTATATTTACAATAGCCAGAATCTGGAAACAACCCAGATCCCTGACAACAGATGAGTGGATAAAGAAACTGGTACATATATACAATGGAATACTATACAGCTGTTGGGAAGAATGAAGCCATGAAATTTTCCTATACATGGATGGACATGGAAACTATTATGCTCAGTGAAATGAATCAGAGGGAGAAAGATAGACACATAATAGTCTCACTCAACTATGGTATTTAATAAAAATAAAAGACATTATATTATAATAATACCCAGAGACAATAGAGATGAGGGCTGGAAGGACTGGCTCACGATATGAAGCTTACCACAAGAGTGGTGAGTGCAGTTAGGGAAATAACTACACAGACAACTATCATGACAATAGTAGTAAATGAGAGATATAGAACACTTGTCTCAAAGACAGGTGGGGGAGAATGGAGATAGGGGGCATTGGTGGTGGGAAGGTTGCACTGGTGAAGGGGGGTGTACAATTTTTATGACTGAAACCCAAACTACAAACATGTTTGAAACCATAGTGCTTAAATAAAGATATAAAAATAAATAAATAATACTAAAAACTATTACAAAGTGGAAACTCTTATTATGTTCCATTTTCAAGATAGGAAAACAAAGGCTTAGGCAAATAATAGACCATGGTTATAATTGAGTACACCTATAATAGTTAAACAAGGGTACAAGGTAAATGGAGCCATTGAGCTAATTCCATTAACACCTACCAGATGTACTGATGGAGTATAATATTGGATTACTTCTTAACATTTTGACTAAGATCAAGTGTAACAGTTTAATGGGAGTGCAGTCATGTAATAGGACTTATCTAATCCTGCCTGGAAACCTGGGAAAGGCAGTATAGAAGAGGCCACACTTAAGGTGCAATCTCAAGAACACTTAAGGATTCAAATTGAGGGGCACAGAGTAGCTGAACATAGTTGAAGGGCATGTGCTTGAATAGATTAAATATGGTCAGGGAATGTATCTAAAGGTTTATTGAAACAAGTTTGTATATATAATATAAACAAGTTAGATGATAACTCTACCACTATCAAATGCGAATACACATAGGATACTCATAGGAAGTTGAAGCTATGATATTTAGTAGTAGTAGAAATAGAGAGAAATTCAATTGCCTGCTCTTCTCTTACCTCAAGAATTTCACCAAAATGTACAGGAAACAGGACTGTTCTCCAATGCCTGACAAACCAACATTTACAATGTAGAATACACGCATAAGGAGAAAGACACAGAGTGCTGATGGGGAGTTCAAAGAAAGCATATAGTTTGGGGGGAGAGTGTTAGAAAAGGATGTGTACTTATGAGGTGGAATTCTGGAATTAAGACTTGATGTGGTGAAGAGTTATTTCTTGAAAGAGGATAGGAATGGTTATCATTATAATATGGGGTATAAATGAACAAAGGCATATAAATATGTAGCAGCATGGGATGTAGGAAAAACTACAAATATTTCAGTATTTATTGAATAAAATGTTCACATAAAGAGAAAGAGAGCAGAAGGGGACTGATGTAGGGAGAAAGGCAGAGGTCAAGTTTAGGTAAATCTTTCCAAGAAATGTGGACTTAAGGTGAATGGAGCCATTGAGCTAATTCCATTAACACCTACCAGATGCACTGATGGATTTACTAGACAAATAATAGGGTGGAAGATTGGAGGAAATGAATTTAAGAGGTAGGACGAGAAGTAGAAAGAATTGGTTCACACCAAAAAATGATGAGCACCATCTTGAATTCAAGAAAACATGCTAGAATGGAAACTATTGAGAAATGAAAAGTGTGGGAGCTGTTTTCTGCTTTGATACAGTAATTGATGGAAAAGGACTTGAAGAGGACTCCTATAATTTTTGCCTAATGATGAGCAAATTTTGGTTTCACCAACCAAGTTAGAATAAGGAGCAGAGTCTGGAAGGAAAGTAATGAGTTTAATTTTGAACAACAGGAGTTCCAGATGGCTGTGAGACGTCCAACTGGAAATATCCACTGGACATTTGATATATGAGTCTAGAGCTCCAGAGACATTTCAAGGCAGGAAATTTAGATTTGTAAAGCATCAACATATGGGTGATGGAACAAAAATCCAAAGGGGGATGAGATCAGACAGAATGAAGATATATAATGGAAACAGGTCAAAGAGAAGCAAGTGGAACACTTTGAGTATTCAAGGGAGTAGACAGAGGAGAGGGTATAAAAACTGTTGTCTTTGCCCTGAATAATGTGTTGTAGGAACTACAGGGTTTATGGTGAATCCTCAACATAGTAACCCCAATCTTTTCTTGTTGGAACTTTCTGAAACCATTCATTTGCTGCCTACATTATTGAGCAGAGTGGCCCTGTTAAACTTGCAAAATGTCTAGCTTTTAATATAATGTTCCTTTCTGAATTTTGTTGCAGAGCAACAATGATATAGATTTTTGATTTCCCTAACCTTTTAAAGTAGAAAATATTATTAATTTGCTTTGATTTATTTACCTAAAATGCTTTGAAGTCTCTCGTCCCTTTTGATGCAGAAAGATTCTTCTTAATTTTATTAATGTTCATACAGCACTAAATCCACTAATTCAGACCATAGTAGGTGGCTAACATGATACAAATGACGTCGCCCAAATTCATTTTATTTACTTAAGTATGTGCATCCTATAGACACACATGCAAGTAAGTTAAGTCTTTGTAAAACAATGATGACTCAATTTAAATTTTTAAATTTTAGACAGTTGTTTTTAAAATTTTGGCACTAACAGGCAATTTAGAAAAAAATGTTGTATGTACATTCCAGAGTCTGTTTCTTTTTATATTATTATAGCATGTTAAAAACTGATCACATTTGATATATAGCAGCTTGCTTGAGTCTCTGCAGCATGACTCACAGGCAAAAATCCTTGATGATGGACCACTGTGGGTAAAAACATACATGAATCAGATTTCTTTTCTGATGGCTTCCAGAACTCATTTTACTGGGTTTGCCTCTCAAGGAAAACTCATTTTGACAGTACAGGAGTTGCACTCAGACCATTCCCCCCACTTGGCTTTCATTCAACAGACCGATCCGAGTAGTTGCTTACAGCCTTTCCCTCCTAAGGGAATTGGGAAGTCGGAGAATTCCCTCTTGTGTGCTGATTTGCCATCTGTACACAGGGTTTTAGAGGGAATAACCAAACTATTCTGCTTCTTTCTCTAAGTTTAACTGTTACAAATATTCAATTCTCTGGTTGAATTAATGAGAATGAGAAAAGAGAGCGAAAGGATGAGGAGAGACAGAGAAACAGAGAGAGAGTGGAGGAAGAAAAGTAGAGGACAGAGAAAATAAGAAAGAAAAGAGAAAGTGTGTATTGTCACTGACAGGTATTATTTTTGGTGAGGACTTCGTACTTATAAAGGTTAATATCTGATTGTGTTCTGAATGATAATGAAGATATTTCTTACTTAGTGCAAAGCAGTAATATAAATGCAACCCTTGGTTATTTTCATTATAAGAGCATAGAATATTTTTCCCAGCTACATACGTTTTATCTTTTGAAATAGGAATCTATTCAAATTTTTGGTTATTTTACCTTGTTTCTATTTTGTTTGGGGGCCACATCCAGTGATGTTCAGGATTTCTTCTTGACCCTGCAAAAGGATAGCTTCTGGTGGTGCCCAGGGACTGTATGTTGTGCTGGATATTGAACCTGGGTTATTCATGACCATTAGAAAGATAAGTACCCAAACAACTGTATTATCTCTCCAATCCTTTTTACACACCATTAAGCTTTATTTATTGACTGATTGATTAGTTGTTGGGCCACACTCAGCAGAGGTCACGGGTTACTCCTGACGGAAATCGTCCCTGGCAGACTGGGAGTCAAACCGGGTTACTCCTGGATCAGCCACATGCAAGGCAAATGCCCTACCACTGTGCTATCTCTCCAGCCCCCTTTTTCACACCATTAAAAATCAATCAACAGGATCACAAATGTGCACTTCATTTTGTTTGTCTGCACCCTGGCTCAGTGTGCATAATTATTTATCTTGTTTTAAGATATTTTCTCTCTCTTCCACACTCCCCCCACTTTCCTCCTCTCCAAAACAAGAAAATATAACATAGACATTTCCACCTACGGTTTAATAAGCTACAATCCTGTCCCTCCCCCTACAAAACTGCTGGTCTTCCATGCTCTATAGAATTTAAGCTATGATCCCACCGAGATGAACTTTATTGATTAGTTGATGTAACTTTATTTTCTCTTGCCAGGTATCACAACCTTGGCTTTCATCACAGCCAAACCCCTCTTGTTGCTATTCCATTGACATCATCTAGGATTTGATAATAAGGGAAATTATTCATTTCTAGCCTCAAAAAATAAAAGGTGGGGTTGGAATGATGGCACAGAGGCATTTGCCTTGCACGCGGCTGACCCAGGACAGACCACGATTTGGTCCCCTGGCTTCCCATATGGAACCCCAAGCCAGGAATGATTTCTGAGTGCAGAGCCAGGAGTAACCCCAATTTTTTTTGCCAAAAATAAAAAAAAACGAAGAAAAAAATGTAAGAAAAAGAATTAAAGAAAACCAAACCAGAAAAATCTTTGCAATAATTTTTCATACTTCACCATAAGATTGTATAACTTACCCTGTTTCTCTACTCAGGAATTGATTAGGCAAGTTTTCTCCGCTGCCCAGGGTATAGCCTTTCAATTACCTCCTATGAGTTCAAGGAACATATTCCAGATGATGGAGAGAAGATAGGCATTGGAATCAGATTATGCTTCACCTCCTAGAACCTATCACAGTGTCTCAGCAAATAATCTTTTCTTCAGAAGATTATATTTGGATCTGGGGAGATAGTTCAAATGGCTGAAGTGCATGCTTTCCATGTGAGTTTGAGCTTCAGTTCTTCATGGTCTGAGCACCACCATAAGTGGCTCCCGAGTGCTACTGGTTGTGGTCTCCCCCTATAAAATAGAAATGTGAGTTCTCTGCAGTAATGTTGCCAATCCTAGGCTTTGTCTACTATTTCATAATTATATGATGCAAATAGTGCCTGTGAATTATTTTACCAAATGTGTTTTTATGAGGGACGTGAGTTCCTACTGGTAGGTGAGGTATCTTGTTTAACACAGTATTTCTCAAATTTTTATGACTGTGTCTCCCAACTCGTTTCCTTCATGTTTTACTGGATGGCCCACCAGACGTGTACTGTAGACCTCCACCTACAAGATTTTCATCTTTGGACCCCTTGAGATAGCCCGAGGATGCAAAATGAGTCATATGACCCCTAATTGGTGAGAAAGTCTGAATTAACATACATATGAATGCAATCGTTGTGTATATACTTAACTAATTGACCAAAGCATGCAACAAAAGATTTCTCTTTTGTTTTCCACTATTATAATATACTCTAGAAATGGCACTGTTCATCCACTATGATCTATCTGTTTATTATTTGGTAGATATGCTACCATAGATTTGTTGATGCAAGTTGTTTCTGCTTTGTATAATGTTGAAATCGAGGAAGCTATGTAAGTACTTTATTATTTAAGTATGGTTGTTAGCTGATGGAATGAAAGGGACCCATCAAAGGAAAGTCTGGCATCCAGAAATGCAACAAAGGAAATGTATTTTATTAGGTCTCTGTCTCTTAGTCTGTTTCTGTAACTCTAGTTCTGTCTCTTGCTCTTCTACACACATTTATTTATAAGTTGAGAACTGAGCTATGATGATAGCCAATAGGCATCCAGCTTACTTTCTTTAATTATTCTATGATTTAATTAGTAGAACAATTCAGGCTAGGGTCTCACCACTTGGCACCTTCTACTACTACTCTGTCTGGTCTGTGATTCTTATAGATATTTGAAGTCCAAAAGATTTTTCTTTTTCTCCTTTTAGAAAAAATGCTAATTGGGGAATAAGTATTTTTCAAACTCTAAAGTGAACATAAATAACATGAGCCCACTACTAAAATGTTAGTGTTTTTCAGCAGTTAAATTTTTTGGATGGATATTATTTGTTCTTTTTTTATTTGTTTGTTTGTTTGCTTTTGGGTCACACCTGGCAGTGCTCAGGTGATATTCCTGGCTCTATGCTCAGAACTTGCTCCTGGAGGCTCTGGGGACCACATGGAATGCCGGGATTTGAACCACTGACCTGCATGCAAGGCAAACGTGCTACCTCCATGCTATCTCTTTGGCCTCTATTATTTGTTCTTTTAAGAACAAGCTAACACTCAATTGATTTGTGTATATCCTTACATTACACAGTAACTTTCGTTTCAATGCAGCTCTTAGTCTCAAGGAAATATACTGCATTTTGCATGGTTTCTTTCCTATTATGTCTTTAATACTCATTTATTAGAAAAAAATCAACATAATGTGTTAATACTAGGTAAAATGGAAATGAAAATATAGAAAATATGCATATGTGTAACTAGAGGGGGTAAATATCAAGAAACTGCCAGAAAACGGGGAATAGATAATTAGGTAGATATAAAAAGGGACACATTTTGGGGACACAAAGGTGAAACACCATTTTCACTTTGAGAATCTACATGACTGAGTTCCTGGTGCTAAAATTGAATTATTTGAAAAGTATTGAAATGCTAGCAAATTTTAGTAAGTATTAGTATCTAATTTTAGGATTATACCCGAAGGTAGAAATTATTTTGTATGGTGCCAAGATATTTAGAATTAGACTTACTAGTTTAAGTGAACAGATGAGTATGAATTCTTTTTTTTTTTTGTAGTTTTGTTTTTGGGCCACACCCGGCGGTGCTCAGGGGTTACTCTTGGCTGTCTTCTCAGAAATAGCTCCTGGCAGGCACCAGGGACCATATGGGACACTAGGATTCGAACCAACCACCTTTGGTCCTGGATCGGCTGCTTGCAAGGCAAACGCTGCTGTGCTATCTCTCTGGGCCCTGAGTATGAACTCTTATTTTTAGGAAGGAAATAGGTATATGTAAAACATTTTATTTCCAATCAATTTCAATATCCAAATAAAAGCATTTCATAAGAAAACAAAATAGTCAGATAAAATCATTTAAGGTTTCAGAATATGTTGGTTCCATGAGAAAAATCTCTAGATAACAGTAAGGCACATTACACATTTGTTTTAATTAACGACATTTTATTCTCTGCTTAAAAGACAAGAAATCTGATTCTGACATAAAACAAAGAATGATGTAATTTGGGATTTTGTAACATTAAACCCTTTCAGCAAGCCAAGTTTGAAAATGGCCAAGCTTAAAAATGCAAGTCTTGGGGTCCGGGAGATAGCATGGAGGTAGGGCGTTTGCCTTTCATGCAAAAGGTCATCGGTTCGAATCCCGGTGTCCCATATGGTCCCCTGTGCCTGCCAGGAGCAATTTCTGAGCATGGAGCCAGGAGTAACCCCTGAGCACTGCCAGGTGTGACCCAA
>PVKC010051118.1:0-10467 GCA_004027635.1 Crocidura indochinensis
TCCTTTAAAACTGATTCTAAGCCATTGGGTGACCCCTTTCCATTCTTGTTTACAGAAATCATAGCAGATCATTTGTAACCCTTTATAAACTTACACATTGAATCAAACCCATCAACATTGGTCCAGGACTCTTGAGAGATTGGTACACAGGCTATTTTCAAAAGATGTGTGTGGCAAGCATTGCGTTGTAAAAATGTACTGTTTTATTTTTGTTCGTGGTGTGGGAGGGAGTAGACAGCTGGTTGGGGGAGGACACCCACTGGTTTCTCTCCAGTGAGTGGTGTGTGATTGCGAGGAGAGCCTGGGTGTAAGTTTTATGAAGTCAAACCTTCAAATGGAGAAGTAAGTGAAGGCCTCCTTGGCCAGTTGCTCACTTGCAAGTATTTTGGAAAACTAAGCCAAAATTTTAAAAAATCCTTACAACCATGACTAGGAAATGAAAACAATAAACAATCCAACCTCTTTCATTTTTTTAAAATTCATTTTTAAAAAACTCTGATTATCTTTGCCCTTCTAGACAATGCTAGAACCTACTCAGGCCTATCTTGGAAATATTGGCTCTTTAAAGAAATAACTTGTTTCTTTTAAAATAAAATCTGGCAAGACTCCAGAAGTGATTCCCCTAACCAAAGCTCATGGTTCGGTTAAGGCTGAAACATTAAAATATACATATATAATTAGGCAAGAGAGTAGGACCAGCGTTTTTGTTTGTTTTCTAAGAATCCCACCCCAACTAGCAGATCTATGCCTATGTCTGATTTCATCAGTAATATCTAGGAGGAGAGTTGAAAACTCTTTGGTCAGTTTCTGGTAATGACGTGCTCCAAAAGCATTAGGATTCATAGCTTGTGTGCAAGCCATGGTATAATTTTCCATTTTCTCCTGGGTTCTTGAAAAATACATACTTATAGATCCAGTTATGTGACTGAAATAATGAATCAATATTTCAAAATAGACAAGACCTTATTTCTCTGTTCACATAAAGAAATGTTCCTTTCTGTTCTCAATATAGCCCATGGTACTTTTAAAGGACCCTTGGTCTGGCTTGGAACTTTGGGAAGTTCTAGAATTCACAATGACAACATTTTTTACACATTCTATTTTGATTTCAGCTCTGTTTAACCTCATCCCTGTGGGTCTTCGAGTGGTTGCCATTCAAGGAGTTCAAACCAAGCTGTATTTGGCAATGAATAGTGAGGGATACCTGTACACCTCGGTAAGCATTTCATGGTTCAAGTATCAACCATTTCATCTTTATTTGATGTGAAATAGATTATAGTTTATATGTGCTAGCAGTGAAGATTTCTGTGATGTGACAGAATGCTCTGATTGTGATACTTAGTTGCAAGAGCAAATTAACTACCTGTGAAAATTACTTCTATTACTAATTAATCATTTCAAGATAATAATTCTGCTAGAAGATCTAAGACTTCCTTGCATACAATGACATTTAGTTTATTATTTCCAGTAGCATTTATTATAAAGATCTGTCTTCCTTTCTCACTTTGAAGCTGTGGAAGCAAAAACATTTCTATAAAGTTGTAACTATTTCTACAAAGAAAATATTTGTCTCTTTGTTCCTCAATAAATAAGGAGACATGTTTCTGAAATACATGCTAAGACATACTATACAGTTTTGGAAATGTTTCTGTTTCTTTTTTTTTTTTTTTTTTTGGTTTTTGGGTCACACCCGGCAGCGCTCAGGGGTTACTCTTGGCTCCATGCTCAGAAATTGCTCCTGGCAGGCACGGGGGACCATATGTGGCACCGGGATTCGAACTGATGACCTTTTGCATGAAAGGCAAACGCCTTACCTCCATGCTATCTCCCGGGCCCCATGTTTCTGTTTCTTATCCACAGATTGATTAGTTCTTGTTTACAGTGTGTCTCTCCTTCAAATGCTACATTTACATCAAGTATTACTTACCCTCTCCCTATATACACATTCCTGTTTACCTTTGCTTGCAAGTTTATAGCGAGCAGAGTAAACATGTGGAACTTCTTTAAAGAAATGTATGATCAGTTCAAAACACGGGGCCAACTTAATCTTACAATTTTTGAAATGTGAATATAGGTAGAAAAGCTCTGGTATCAGGGTTAGGATTTCATTTGCATCAGTAAATTTCTTGAGAGCTGCTAGGAGACCAGTTAATAAAAGAATGTTAATAGGAGACGAGTTAATAGAAGGTTTCTAATCTTTGTTTTGAATTTCATACATTTTAAATTATTTTCAAAGGAGGAAATTACTTGCTAATCTTCCTGCTAGTTAGCCTTGAAGGACGCCTTTATCATGTTTAGATACATTTATTTCTCTGTCTGCAAAAATAACCACTCTTGCTCTCACTGTTTCCTGAATTTCCAAGTCAAATTTGTAGAAAGATTTCTGGCAGATTTACCAGGTCATAACCCTATTTTTCAGAGGCCAAAATGGGAGTTCAGTAAATCTGCCAAGAACCCATTCATTGATTGAATAAATTCAGTAGTATGTTTCCTATCAAAATTAAAAACAGCGTAATTTTCCTGAAAACCTGGTCATTCTCAGCATTCATCTCAGGCTATTTTATGTTCTTTTAAAATAAATGACTGAGTTTTGTTCTTTGAACAAATGCAAGATTTGAATTTATTACAGACTTAATGAAATCTGTCATTTTATGAATACATTGTTATTATAAATGATAGGAAAGGAGATTACTTTGTCAAAATTATGCAGAGAAAAAATAATTTAATAGTGAAGGGTTTTCATTAACCATATTTAGATCAACAGACTAGCTCACCAGAACCTGATACAAAGGTAGGTTTTAGGGAAATGACTGCTTTCTGGAACTATGATGCAGGCATGGGAGAAACTGAAATATACTGGTCAGACATTTGAGAAAACACATCCTAGATGACAGAAAATAGTTACTGCTAAAACATCAAGAACCTAACTGAGTTGTTGACACCATTGTAAGGCCCTCTCTGATGAGAAATATTGGATGTTCCTAAATTTTGTAACATATAAATCAAACATTTTTGAGCTAATATTTCATTCATAGTCAGAAATAATTAAGTAGTTAGTTGTCAGTATGCCAATTCTGTAAAATTTAGCATTCGGTATTACTTGTAGGGAAATGATATGGAACATGTCTACCATAATATTCAAGTTAACATTCAAGTAAACAAGAAAATATTTCAGTTGAAATACAGAATTTTATATTAATGTTTCTTTTCATGATCATTCTAAATATCAAAATGTGAGATATTTTTGACATTTCCTAGTAAGGAATATTTCTATTCTATTGAAGAAAATAATAAACATTGCTATTAGAGCAGAGAGAGATGCCCATTTAACCATCCTGGAGCTCATCTAAGGAAAAATATCTGCTCCAGGAAAGAAATTTGAATCTTTTTCAGAATAAAAGTTACAGTTTTTCCTATTTATCTATATTAGCTGTGTTTTACTTCAACAGACTTATCACCATTATCAGTCAATGCTCTATTTTATTAGGTTCTTATTTAAGTGTAGTACCCAAATGCCACAGCTTTTCTT
Source organism: Crocidura indochinensis (assembly GCA_004027635.1). Taxonomy (NCBI): domain Eukaryota; kingdom Metazoa; phylum Chordata; class Mammalia; order Eulipotyphla; family Soricidae; genus Crocidura; species Crocidura indochinensis. Next base: position 3,530 of record PVKC010051118.1, read on the forward strand.
AATGAATTTGCTGTTTGTGTTGCTGAGACCAAAATAAATAAAATATCATAGTTCATCAAGAGAAGAGGGTTCAACTTATTACTGAAATACTATGTGCACAGTTTTATTAACTGTCACCCCTCAAAGATAAATAGTATTAGATAAAATGGATGTAACCATAAGAAGAGAAAATTGTGTCTGTTGATGTTGAGAAGTAAAAATATATCTGCCAACATTAAATTGCAAATAATTTTAATGAAGGATAACTAAGGTATGCCCTAAAGCTGCTGTGGTGGCAATAGGTAAAGAATATTGATTAATATGATTTTATAAAGGTAGAAAAATGAAGATTTGGTGTGTGATTTGGGTTTTGAGGGAAAGCAGGACTATTATGCATGGTTGAAAATGTACGATTGCCCCAAGTTCCTGTTAACAAATATTGGGATAAAGAAAAAATGGTATATATTCTCTATGGCATATTGTTCAGCAGTCAAAAAGATGCAACAATGACCTTTTTGTCACTGTAAGAAAATTTTGTGATTATACCAAGTGAAGTAAGTCAATAAATGTTAGTTTCCAGAATTTTTCACTCAAATGTAGAATATGAATAACTAAAGCAAACAGTCAGACCAAAAAGTCAAATTAGAGGAAAACAAGAGTAATTGGTGGGAAAAAATGAATAGAGTATTCATTTTGTGAATAATGGAATGGAACTGGAACTCTGGTGGTGGGAATAGTAAAACATGATATTAGGAAAGCCATTCAACAAAACCTTGGTGCTCCATAACATTGGAAACCAGTAGGGAAAAGAAGCTGAGCTTGCATAAAGAAAAATGAACAGAAAAATGTATATTTTCAAATCACAGAAGACAGGAAAGCATATCTTATAGTAGAGACATTATTTTAAAAAATTACACAATTGTGTGTTGTCAGGTGTTTTGAAGAACAAAACTTTAAGCAATAATTTTATCTTCAGCAGTTGTATAATAGATCTTGAAGCTACTAAATAAGACTGAAAATCAAAGAAAATGAGCATGTCTAGCATAGAAAATGCCTGAGTATAACTTGTAATATTTGAAAATATTAACCAAGTAGCATGAGAAGGAGATATGATAGATAAAATTTTCAAGATTGTAGGTGGTGCTTGACACTATAAGAGTATTTGAGAAACTATATAGCAAATGAATAAACTTTTCCAGATAGTGAAGAACATTCTGGTAGCAGACAGCACAAGGGGATCTAATTGTGAAGGATACAATATTGTGAGATCTAACTAAAGAGAGAGTTTTCAGAAAAGTAAACAATGTCAACACATGCCAACATGTTTCCTAGAAAAGAAGTATAACTAAGAAGACATCATATAGAGGAGGAAAAATATGGATGGTTATTTCAAGGAGGACCCAGTATTGAAGTTTTGGAAGAAGGTTTCTTTGATCAAATCACTTGGTTGTATTAAATGAAGGTAGAGATATAATGGAGAAGAAATGTAAAACATAGGAATTGGGGTCCTTTATGGAGTGAGTCTCTAAATGAGTTGGGGATAAGGATTGAATTGAGTCTTAAGTGAAAGGATTAGATTCACGTTGAGAAACAGGAAGGTGCCTAGTTTCTGATAGAACCAAAGAGGTGAGAGTGGGTATAAGACTACAGGAGTTGGGCTACATAAAGGATTTTCAGCAGATGATCTGTTTTCCACTGAAATGGAAAGAAGAGATCATGCTGAAAATTTAGATGTATATTGATGTATAGGAAATTAATGACTAGGTTGATAAATTGTGTTTAATACACAAAATCTATCAACCACTTTCCCTGTAAATAAGAATTTTACTGGAACACAGTCATTCCCCCTCACTTACTTACTGTCTGTGACAGTTTTTGTGCTAAAAAGAGAATTGACTAGTTGTAGCAGAGCACATAATGGCCAACAAAACCTAAATTATTCCCTTGATTGCTTTTCCCTGGACAAAGTTTGCTGGGCCCTGATTAGACAATGCTTTTCAACTTTAGGTACCCATTAGCATCCCTAGAGACCAGCCTTTAAGATATTTCATTCTCTGTGCTGCACTAAACCAATTACATAGAAATATCTGCGGGTAAGAGATGTGCATAATATTCTCTAAAGCTGTCCGTGTGATTCCCGGGTTGAAAATCACTCAGTGAGTGTGAAAAAGAATTACTGAATAGCACTAAGCCCCATCCCTACCACAAAGCCAGTATCTGTGGATATATATGAACATTGTTCTTTATCCAAAAATGACTTTTAGTCCCTTGCAAACAATGTGCTTTTATTATTATCATTATTATAATTTATAATCATAAATATATATTATTTATTTATTATTTACAATTGAGCCAAAGGAAAATGCTGATCCTTAAAATATCTTTTTACTTTCTTTTGTTTCCCTCTATTTTATCTTCCTCCATCTTTCGAGTTTTTTCTACTTCGCTTAAGTTTTTCCACTGTGTCACTCTTTTGTCCACAAAGTACTGAGACAATACCTCCACATTGTTACTGTTACTGACAGCAAATCATTTTCATGATTCATCTCCAAATTCCTGCACTGCACCCTCCGCCCTTCTTTTTTTTTCTTGTTGCCATGGGGGACAGACTTGATGTAGGCTCAAGTGGCAGTAAGAAACCATCTGTGGCACAAAGAATCATAATTAGCCCTTATTTCATAACATATTTACTTCTGTCCATGATATAACCGAGTCTTTCTGGAACTGTAAGGAAATTATTATCCATTGTGCATCTTCATGTTCATGTCTTTGTTTTTACCAACAAGAATGAGTTGTATGTAAGTTTCTCAGAGTTTCATAAAACAATAATGTTAAATACTTATTAGTATAAAGAAATCTGTAGTACATATTTCAAGATCACCGAAATGAACATGAAAGGAAATCAAGATGTTTAAATGTTGAAATATTTATGTCCTAGTAACTAACAAGTACTAGAAAGAGGATACTTGGTTTTGGATTATTCTCTAATCAAAAGGATATGGTTGAGCTTTGAATCATTCTATACAAGAGTGATACAATTCAAAGCTAAACCACTTTTAGAAATAATAGTAAACAGCAGAATGCCACACACAACAATTGTCACACCATAGATTCACAACTTTCTTTCTTTTTTTTTTCCTTTTTTTGGGTCACACCCAGCAGTGCTCAGGGGTTACTCCTGACCCCATGCTCAGAAATTGCTCCTGGCAGACACGGGGGACCATATGGGGCACCGGGATTCGAACCAATGACCTTTTGCATGAAAGGCAAACGCCTTATCTCCATGCTATCTCCCGGGCCCCAGATTCACAACTTTCGCTTTGAGCAACTTAGCTTTTCGTTAGTGAAGAATGTTATACACTTTCAATTACATTTTGGATTCAGTATGGAATCGAGTTTGTATTTTAATAGCATTTCATATGCTGAGTGAAGTCATTCTGAAGGAAAGATGTAGGATAAAGAACGCTCCCACTCATATGTGGGACTTAAAGATGGCACTGCAATGTTGCAACAGAGAGCCACACTGATTCATAAAACTTAGTTTGGTAAGGGGTGGAAAGTTGAAATTTGGAACCACTGGGAGCCTTGGGGAAGAGAGATGGGCATATTAGTAGTAGGGGTGGTAGAATTATGTACACTGAAAACCATCATTAACAATATTGTACATTACAATACCTCAATCAATAAAATTTGAAAGTGCCATATAAAACTTTCAACAACACTGGCAACTCTTGTGATTGTGAAACTAGGTTGACTCCAATGAGTCAAAGGCTAATGAGTTAAAAGGTAAATATTAGAAATTTGAATCTTAATTTCACAATAAATCTATATGGCCAAACCTTTAAAGAGGTTGTGTGGTGGTGATTTAGATATGTGTGAATTTACTTAGTATGTTTTGGTCCGTGCACAGGGATATAAAAGTCAGAGATGCAACTTCTGATACAGGTAATTCAAACTATAGGGGTCAAATCACTGTCCTTGTTTTCAAGGCATTGGACACTGCTTTTAAATGTTAACTTCTTTGTTTCAGTCAAAAAACATGTCTCTGAATTCTTTATCCTTTTCCATTTTAAAGACGTTTCTTTTTTTGTTTGTTTGTTTGTTTTTGGGGGCCACACCCATTTGATGCTCAGGGATTACTCCTTGCTAAGCACTCAGAAATCGGCCCTGGCTTCCCTGGGCCATATGGGACACCAGGGGATCAAACTGCTGTCCTTCCTTGGCTAGCGCTTGCAAGGCAGACACCTTACCTCTAGCGCCACCTCTCTGGCCCCTTAAAGACGTTTCTTATACATTCGTCTCTTCTAAACTATTAAACCTTGTCAGTCTCCTGGCCATCTTCCATTTTCACCATCCACTACCTCTTTAAAAATTATTTTAAACAGAATTAATAGATCATAGTTGACTAATTCAAAGTATATTACCGAATATTTGCTTTATCAACAGTCTATGTAATTTTCACACTATGAAGTTTCAGAATATTTTCATCACTCTACATGAAATTCCTTGCTAACTAGTAACAATTTCTCTGCACTTTTCCTAATACTAAATCGCCATTCAATGAACATGAAATATGGATTTGCCTATTTAATGTTGTATATTCATAGAATCATGTGTATGTAAACTTCTGGATCTGGCTTCTTTCAGTTAGCTTAATGTTTTAACAGCCCATAGACATTGTCACATGTATCATTACTTAATGACGCTTAATGGTGAAATAACTTCTTCTATGACTAGACCACACGTTGTTTACCCATTATCTGTTGATGAACATGTCGAGTGTTTCCTCAGATAACAGGTTAGTTATCTCCTCTCATTTGTATCTCTCATGGGATGATATTTTCTAGAAAGGCTATTTCTGTTTCTAGAGCAATGACATCATTCATTTTGTCCATATGCTCATTTATCTTCAGAAATATATTATCAGTATTTTAAATGATTGTTTTGCATTTTTATTCCCATTTCATCTCACTGGAATGTCAACATGTTGAACACAGATATTCCATTTCTCTTATTCAAAACTGCAATTTGATTACTTTGAATATTGTACTTTTTGGTTTCTCAGTATTTGTTGACTGAGTGGTGTTGACCTGGAAGGGAGTGAGAAATACAGCCTCTAAGTCCAATTTTAGTTTCATTACGTATTTTTAATTTGAAAATATTCTAAAATATATAGTAAACATAAAAATAACATTAGTACTAATAAATCCTTACAACCTTTACTTAAATTCATTTTACACCATTTTCTCATTTTTAAAATAATCTATCTTTAATAGTCTATCTCTATCATGTTTTCAGTCATTTAATAGGAAGGTTTACCTTTACACTTTATCCCTAAGTATTTTAGTGCATGTTACCAAAGACTAGGGATATTCTCTTTTTTTTTTTGGTTTTTTTTTGGGGGGGTCACACCCGGAAGTGCTCAGGAGTTACTCCTGGTTCCATGCTCAGAAATTGCTCCTGGCAGGCACGGGGGACCATATGGGGCACCGGGATTCGAACTGATGACCTTTTGCATGAAAGGCAAACGCCTTACCTCCATGCTATCTCCCGGGCCCCGGATATTCTCTTTATTATATAACTATGGCATACACCTCTCAAATGCCATAAATTTAACTCTGGGATGGTATTTTAATAATCCATTCTTAATATACTACTGCTGTCAGTTGTCCAAGGGGTGTTTGTTACGACATATTTTCCTCATTTGATGCAAGATCCAATTTTGGAGTAGGTACTGCTGTAAGTTGTATCTTTTATTTCCTTTCATCTAAAATATTTCTACAGAAATTTGTTATTCTTTTTAACACTTGCAACTAGAATTTTAATATTCTGTACATTTTATAATTTTTTTCAAGTAATAAGTATTCTGTTGGGACACATTAAATGACTTGTTTCTAAACATGGGATTTTTATGATATATATTTTAGGTATTCCAAACCCCTTCAGAAAAATAATATGACAATAACTAAAAAAGATCAATAATTTCCAATTGGGCCATCTATTTTTTCCCCAGTAACTGAATTGAGGTAGAGAGAAATATTAAATTTTTAAAATTAGTTAATTTTTAAAACAGTGAAAAAGTTTCATTAAAATATCAGATCTATCATCAAAAATTTGTTTAGACTTAGCCTTCTACTTAATGGAGGAAAACATTATTTAATGAAACATTAATTAACATTTAATTAAAACATTATTTAATGAGTTTATGTTGTTTAGATCAATTAAAATTATATCTCATATATATAAAACTTATTTTTAAAATGTGGTAGATTTATACTAAAGTGTCTTAGATATTCAATATGTTTAGCTCTCAAGAGCAACCTTATTCTTCTTACAGATTTCTTTGACTATGTGACAATTTAAAGACTTAATTGTCCATGACATGGATTAAGTTTATGTTCTAATATAGAAATATGTTTAGGTTTTAATGAAACCATTGATCAATTCAGAGTGCTGAATGCACCCGTAGAAAATACTCTCAGCCTATAAAATATTTTAGTTATGTAAAATCTGGGCATCAGCAGATACCTGTACTTTCACTTCTAGAATTATGCTCAGAGACTTATAAATCTAACAAAAGTAAATGGAGGACACTGGTTTAAACATTGTAGCTCTTTAAGGAAGTAGGACTGATTTGACTATAGTTGAAATAGATGCAATGATATTTTTTAAATATGAACAACTTATTCAAATAGATTAAAACAATGTCAAATAAAATCTAATTTCTTGGATACATTTTTTTTAATTTTTATTGTGATTGAAGTTCATTACACAGAATTATTTACAGTACATAGTGACAATGAGTGAAGGGCATTCCCACCACCAATATTGTCCTCCCTCCACTCCTGTTCCCAGCATGTCTCCCATATCTCCCTCCCTCCTTTGCTCTCTCCCTCTCCCCCCACAGATACTAGTGTAACTGGTCTCCACTTAGCAGCTTGTTGTGGGTCAGATATCTA
>PVKC010051119.1:0-10467 GCA_004027635.1 Crocidura indochinensis
ACACGGGGATTCAAATCAACCACCTATGGTCCTGGATCAGCTGCTTGCAAGGCAAACGCCGCTGTGCTATCTCTCTGGGCCCTAAAGAACCACTTTTTATCATAAAAATATTTTAGGGAAAATAAGCTGCTCTGGGTAACAATATTTCCTACAAACAGGAGAGTCTTGGCCTAAAGAAAAGCTGAAAGACTGAAGCAGACCCTAAAAGCAAATTTTGGGTAGGCTTAGCCAGGATAATTTCCAACCCTGTAAGTATTGTATTCTCCTCTTGGCTGTATTGTTGCTGCATATGACACCTAAGTTAACATTATTATTTTTTCTAAGTTAACTTTAATGTCGACCTATTTGAAGTGACTTAAAGAAGTCATTTTATGGGGCCCGGGAGATAGCATGGAGGTAAGGCGTTTGCCTTTCATGCAAAAGGTCATCGATTCGAATCCCGGTGCCCCATATGGTCCCCCGTGCCTGTCAGGAGCAATTTCTGAGCATGGAGCCAGGAGTAACCCCTGAGCACTGCCGGGTGTGACCCCCCCCCAAAAAGGGAAGTCATTTTAGAGAATTTATAAATAAAATCTGCCCTAACCCAAATAATCCTCAAGTCAATGATGACTATAAAAGGATTTTAAAATATTGGAAGTTTATTTCTAGTTCTAGGAAAGACCTTGTAATCAAATATTTATCCATCCTTTAAAGTGGTAATAACATTAGCATCCATGTCCACTCAGAGCAATTACATTTTCACAGCTGCCTGTATTTACTCCCAGGAGTGTCATTTTCACATCCTTTAATTTTAATATACTACTAGGTATTTAGAGATGGCATAATATTCATAAATTTTGTGCTTACTCTGTAGCTTGCTCTTGCTTCACTACATGACCTTGATTACAGCACACTGAGTCCCAATCTAGTATGGCTGTCATGGCCTATAAGCACCACCAGACTCTGTACTGAACCATGAGTCTCATACTGATACGATGAACATCTCTAAGAGGAGGACCCTATAACATAAGTGAACAATAGTGTGGTGCATTAACTTCATTCATTAAAACCATGCAAGGTAAAATTATTGCATTGATTTTATTTAGATTACATTATTTTAAAATAAAATATTTTATATATAAAATCTTTATTTAAGCATCATGATTACAAGCATGACTGTAGTTGGGTTTCTGTCATAAACAGAATACCCCCTTCACCTGTGCAATATTCCCATAAAATGTTAAAAATGAACAAAAATACTTCTCTATTCATTTAAAAGCTGAATTGGAAATATTCAACAACTTAGTAGTCATTGTAATAGAAGAAATGGTTTTTAATGTGTTTATAATGTTTCCACATGCCAACAAAATGAATTAGGATAATTGCACTTTTTATTTCATAAATGAAGAAATAGAAGCTCATAGGAGCAAAGTGGCTTATCTAAGTCACTAATTTAATTTAGTGGTTTACCCCACTAAATTTTGGATTAGAAACTTGAACCCAGTTGAACAAACACCCATGACTTTTCTGGAATAGAATTGTCACATAAAAAATTAATATTTGGGGTGGGAGAAAAAATAAATTTAGTATTATTCTGTACAAATTACTATTATTTTTATAGTTATAAGGTATCAAAATATTAAGTAAATTGACTAGAGTTTTAAACAATGGATTTTGAAACAGACAATTTACATTAGGCAAAATACTCTAGATGGCTGGACCAATAGTGCAGTGGGAAGGTGTTTGCCCTGCTGCTGGAGTTAATTCCCAAAATTCCATATGGTCTCCTGGGCACCATCTGCAATAATCCCTGAACATCACTAAGTAAAGCCCCCTCAAATACTTTTATTGGTATAACTTTAGAGCCCAAAGTTCTATTCCTTTTAGGAGACACACCTAGTGATATCCGGGGTTCACTCTGACTTATATTCAGGAATAACTCCTGGCAAGTTTGTGGGCCATATAGGATGCCAGGATCAAATCTGGTTCAGTTATATGCAAGGCAAGTAGTATCCTCATTGTACTATCACTTGACCTCAAGAGCCCAAATGCTTAACAGGATGAAACTATTTTTCTACCTATTGAATGACTATTTTGCCTGATAAAAAGAAACATTAATAAGGAATAAAAATGTATTTCTTTCTTTTTTTATCAGTTATTTGGGTCACACCCAAGAGCACTCAGGGATTACTCCTGGCTCTATGCTCAGAAATCACTCCTGGCAGGCTCGGGGGACCATATAGGGTGCCGGGATTCGAACCAATGACCTTCTGCATGAGAGGCAAATGCCTTACCTCCATGCTATCACTCCGGCCCCAAAAATGTATTTCTTGTATGAGTTCCTGGGTTTAATCTCCAATCAAATCTCCAGCCCTTTTTTTTTAATTATCATTACCTATTCCAAACAGTTTCTTAATTTTCTCATGTTCAATCCTGACCATTTTTATCCTGATTTAAATATCAGATTGGGCATAAATTAAAATGCTGCTCATGTAATTTTACATAGTCCTCTTATAAACCATAAAAATTTGATTTAATCAGCAAAGGAAATTACCTAGAGGCTTCAAGTGTTTATATCTTCAAAAATATTATGGGAATATCTTGATCCCAAACTAACTCTGTGCTTGTCAAGATCTGAAGTATAAGCAGGGCCTTAAATCCAAGTTATAATACTTTTGGTACACATTTTAAAATATCATCTTCTTGAATTATTTTTTTGTCAGCCCTGGCTCACCTTTTAAGTGTCCTATCTACAACAGTCTGTTTCTGCTTCTTCTCCCCACCCCCTTTTTTCTAATTTTTCTGGATCTACAAGCAGTTCCTACTGTTGAATGTGATTCAAGAAGCATAATAAAGATTTTATATTGTGGGGGCTGGGCGGTGGCACTGGAGGTAAGGTGCCTGCCTTGCCTGCGCTAACCTAGGACGGACCACGGTTCGATCCCCCGGTTCCCCATATGGTCCCCGTGCCTGCCAGGAACGACTTCTGAGCGAATAGCCAGGAGTAACCCCTGAGCGTCACCCGGTGTGGCCCAAAAACCAAAAAAAAAAAAAAAAAAAAAAAAACAAACACAAAGATTTTATATTGTGGCATCCCATCTCTCACTGTATTTTTCCTTAAATTCAGAGATATCAGAAGAGAGATCCAGGGACGAAAATGATAGCACAACGGATAGGATGTTTGCCTTGCAGGCAGCTGACCCACACAGCATCCCCATAAGGTCTCCTGAGCCTACCAGGAGAGATTTCTGAGTGCAGAGTCAGGAGTAACTTCTGAAAACCGCCGAATGTAGCCCCCAAAATAAAAAACAAAAAAGACAAAAATGTAGAGTAATCCAGAGATAAGGTTCAATGAGCTGGAATTCATGATTTGCATACAAGAAGCCTGGCTTTGATCTCCTGTGTCACAGGGTCCCCTGAACCACCAGTGGGAGTGACCCCTGTGAGCACCACCTGTGTTTTTAATCACACCCTAAGAATCACTATGTGTGGACCAGTAGGTGTGGTTCCCAAACCAAAACAAAAAGATAACTCCCTTTTTCACTTTTATTGAAACACCATGATTATAATGTTGTTAGTGACTGAATTTCAGTCAGTCTTACATTGTACAACACCCTTCATCAGTACACATTTCTTTCTCTGTGTCTCTCTCTCTGTCTCTTCCCTCCCTCTCCCACTCCTTCCCACCCTTTTTCTTTCTCTATCCCTACTTTTTTTATTAGACACTGTGATTTGTGCTACTGTTAAAAGAAGGAATATTGTGCATATCATTTTATCTTCATTCAACAACCAATTCTTGTCCAAAGAGAACAATTCCAGCTATCATTGTCATAGTGGTCCTTCCCTTCTCTACTGAAACTGTGACTGCTTTACTATTTGTTGCAAGATTCCTATCATTGGTCATTCCATTTTGTCCTCATTTCTATTGACTCTGGGGTTACTACTAGCCAAGTACTCAGATATTGCTCATGGCTTAGGGGATCATATGGGACGCCAGGGGAAGGAACCACAGTCTGTCTTAGGTAGCACGGGCAAGACAGACATCTTACCATTAGTGCCACTGCTCAGGAACTCTAAATATTATTACCATATCTTTTTTTCTCTCTCATATCCCACAAATGAGTGTGATTATTCTTTAAGACCACCTTTAAATGTCACCTTTTAAAGGTAGACTTCATGTAACCTTTCAGATAACTATACAGCAAGTGCTTTTTCACAATGACCTTTATTTAACTTGATGATACAATTCACTCTTTCTTTGGTATATGTTTTTATATTTTACATAAAGATATTGGACTAAATAACTCTTTTTATTTATTTATTTTAATTAATATATTTAAGCACCATGATTATCAACATATGTAGTTGGGTTTCAGTTATAATAATGAACAATCCCCCTCACCTGTGCAACCTTCCCACCACCAAATGCTCCTCATTTCCCACCTCCCCTATCCCCTGCCTGTATTCGAGACAGGCATTGTATTTCTCTCACTCACTATCATTGTCATGAAAGTTGTCAGTTGTTGCTATTTCTCTAACTGCCCTCATAACTCCTTGTGGTAAGCTTCATATCATGGGCTGGTCGTTCCAGTCCTCATCTCTATTGTCTCTTTTTTAAAGTTTTATATTTGAACACTATGCTTTATAAAGTTGCTCATATTACAAGTATTTCTGGAATTAAATGTTCAAACACTAGTTCTACCACCAGTGTAACCTTGCCCTGACATTGTGCACCAGTTTTCCATCCTCCCCAAGGGTGCTACTTGTTAGGTATGAATAATTTACTAAATTTTTGTTGTTGTTAAAACTAAATGTTTTGGAATTATTGGGAAAAGAAGACTTCACTAAAAGTAAAATTTTGAAAATTGCCCTATCTCATAATGGGAACTTTAAGTCATTGTCTGTTGGTTAAATAAAATATTTGTTGCTCATTGATCATTCTGATGTTGGTTTTGTTTCTTTTTTTTTTTTTGGTTTTTGGTTTTTGGGTCACACCCGGCAGTGCTCAGGGGTTACTCCTGGCTCCATGCTCAGAAATTGCTCCTGGCAGGCACAGAGGTTTGATGGCTTTTATGATAATTTTACAGCTAATTTGGTACATTTCTACTGGAATGTCAATATTGTGTTCAGGGCTTATTCTTGACTCTGTGCTCAGAGTATTCTCCTGTTGGTTCTTCAAGGGTCTAACACAAGTCTGCTACAAGCAAAGCAAGTGCTTAAATTCTGCACTATATCTTCTATCCTAGATATATACTTATATTTTATAATATGTTCAGATCACTGTTTATTGAAGCATCATTTACAATAACTAAAATATGAAATGAAAGGATGTTATGGTAATTAGTCAATAAAATATGATTCAGCTACTATGAAAGAAGTGTTGTCATTCAAAACAAAATGGAGGGAATAGAAGGGAATTATAAGCAAAATATGACAGAAGATAAAAGACCAATATTTGATGATCTTCTCCTATGAAAGTTAAACATGAATTCCAATTGCATCAACATTATATTTTAAACATAATAGCAAAAGTATTGGGAAGCTATGAATGCTTTATTTGAAACTCAATGGATGACTTTGTCTATGTATGTAATATAAAGATATAAATTGATGATCAAGGCCAGAGAGATAATACAGACCTTTCTGACTTGGGTTGAATTAGCACCACATATGATCACCTGAGGTCTATCACAGAGCAATGAGTAAACCCTGAGCAATTCTAAGTGTGATCCCACTGTCCACCCATTTAAAATAAAAGAAGGATAAGAAGATAAGACAAAACAAAATTAAAGAAGAAATACATGGACATTGCTAATATAACTAAGGTTACCTAAAGAAAAGGATGTTTGGGGAAGCAGGAAAGGAGGGGAGAGGAAAAATCAATTATATACAAGTCAGTATATCCTACAAATAAAATAATTTGTTACTAACATTTAATAGTATATTTACTACGAAAAGAACTGTCCTAAAGACATGGAAATAAAGCAAAAAGCAAATTAAATATATAGGGAAACAAATCATTCAAACACTTGTTCAGACCAACTGTAAAAAACAAAGAAATAAACAAACAAATACCATGAACCTTTGGGACTAGAAAGATAGTCCAGCAGATGGGGTGCTTGTTTTGCTAGTGGATGATTAGTGTTCATTCCCCACCATTGTATTTTTTGGTCCCAGAGGTCTTCCAGAAGTGATCACGTGTGCATAATCAGGAGTAAGATTTTACTTTATTTTATTTTTTTCAGTTTGTTCAACTGTAACTAAATCTAGAGATCTAGGTCACCATTTATCGACAGGTATTTTTTTTACTGAAACCCAACTACAAAAATGTTTGTAACCATGCCGCCCCCTCTCTCTCTTCTCTCTCTCTCCTCTCTCTTTCCTTTCTGTCTTTTTCTTTCTCTCTCTTACACACACAGAGAACTCATTAACAGTCATGATTTACCATGTGCCAAAAATATAACCCGATGAAAAAGTTATTCCCTAATATTTTCTAGACCATAGCACAAAAATTTTATTTTGAACCATAGTTAAAATCATCTGGCTAATAAAACTAATCTAATTTAATAGTAAAATGAAGATATCAATAATTGCAATATAGAGTAGAATGTATATTTACCATCTTAAATGGAAGATTTTTTTCTGAAATACTGAAAAATCTTAAAATGTAAAAAGAATGATTTCTTTTTTGGTAAATCCAAAATCAAGAGGAAAAAATTTAAATAGTAAAAATATATCTCTGATACCGTGGTGGAAGAAGGTTTTCCAAAACAGTTTTGTTGAAGTATTGTTGACAGTGCAAAGGGTCTGGTAATCAAGTCACTTCAAGATTTAATTTGCATAGATTAGCATATCAATTTTCTATACCTTCCTCAAAAAGTGCTAATCAATTTTAGCAACTAGTAGAGTGAAAACACCACACAAATTGCTCTCATGGCCACAAACTGCTAATCAATTTCGAAAACCCAATCAATCTGCATTTCATGCTGTCTTTTCTCACTTGACATTTAAAATTGTTCTCATAACACCAAATTTGGAGAAATGAGTTTTCATGCTAAATAATGAAATGAAATTATATTACATCTTAGCTTTAAAATTTTTGTATTTTTTTCCAGCAAATATTCTTCTGGTTGGTGTTGGGTATATGTCAAGATAGATCAAGTTTGTTGATTTTTTTTAACTAATCAAGGCCACTTCAAAGTAGTTACTAATTTTCCCCCATCTAAGAAGGAACTTGCTACATTTTTAACAGTCTTACCCTAAACATGTGAGTGACATGCTAGTACATTCAAAGTATATTGTATAACTAGCATTTTAGAATGGGAAAAATTTTGAAGATATTATCTATCCAGATCCATGTCTAAATTAGAGATGCAAAATCACTGAAGTATAAAGTATCTGCCCTGGTCTCTTGTACCCAGATCAAGAATCAAGGTTTGCAACAGGCATGAAATTTTTCCTAATATATGGCTTTGGTTGGTATGAAATTATTGCCAATTTGAAAGGAAAGTAATCTAATGCTCCACATTAGCCATATGCCCTGAAAATCATTTCCTCTTAGGTAATTTAAAGATTCTCTAATCTTACACTAGTCATTAAAATGTTTGCCATATTTATATGTTTGCCATATTTCTACACTGAGATTTCTTTGTTTCAGCTATGCAATTTGACTTTTTTCTCCCCTTACTTTGCAATTGAATTAAATCAGCAACCATCTGTATCCCATAGCAGTAATATATTATTAGAGAAATACTGTGACAGCTCTTTGGAAATTAGACTTCAAGACAAAAGTTGTGATGATGACAGTATATATATTAATAGATGCAACAAGTAAAATGTTCTCTAAAATTCTCTGCTTAATTATGAAAGCCTGTATCTTCAATTTTACATATTAAGTATCCCAGCTTTAGAATTCTGGCTCAGGAAGCCATCTAGAGAAAAGACAATATAAATCTGGTGTGGAAAACAGATTTGAGCAGGGATTCTGAGACATAAAAAAATACAAAACAGACATTGAATAGAACCACAAATAAAATAAATTCCAAAAGTAAGGTGAGTTGTAGGATGACTTGGAACATAAATTAGCAGGCATATCAGCAGAAAAAGAGAAAAATTATGGAAATGGAAATGCTTGTACTGTTCTGAACATAGAAACTTGTTTTACTATTTTTTTCTGTAATAAGTATGTCAAGTGAGTGTTTATATATGTTTCTCTATAAAATTATTTTATTTTTAAGTTATAGGAGTATTCTCCCTTCAAAATTTCTGGCTTAGCAATCATTTATTTCTTCTAGTATAAAAAACGTAGTCCACTTTATTTTGATAATATTTTTCCCTGTGAGAACAACTTTCACTTTTAACTTTGAGGAATAGCTAGATATTTATGGTCTACAGAAGTAGTTCACCAAAGATGCTAATTACTATAGAGAATTAATAACTTTATAGAGGAGAAATTCCACAGGTACCATCAGTCAAGTGATTAAAGTTACAATTCCCAGAAAAATATACCTCCAGACATTCTGTCTCTTGATGTTATATAAAGTATGAATGATCAGAGGATCCCCAATGGAACTTCTGTTTACTGTACATAACCTGAGTCTAAACATAAGAAAACAATAAACAAATTTAAACTGAAAATATTCACCAATGTAAGCCCTGAGTACTTCTGGGTGCTCAAATCCATAAATAAGTACAATAAAAAAACATAATTTTGACATTTGGCACTTTGGTGTTTAGAAAGTGCAGAATTTTGTACATTAAAGAATTAACATTAATACCATGGTAACTATATTACTTCCTTACTAATAAAATAGTTAAAATTTTTTTCTTCAAAACCACTATTTATTTCTTCATAGCTACAACTTCTTTTATGACCACTTTTGTTTAGAGATTTAAGTTTTCAAAACTAAAAAATTTTTATTTAGAATAAACTAATGTTCTGTAAGTCTTTCAATCTCTCTTTACATACATACATATAATTTAAATTTCCTATTTCAATTAAGCAATTTTTTATACAAATGCTCATTTAAAATAGAATGAAAAAGATGTTTGTCAATTGATTTTCCTACCCAACTATCAGCATATTTAAAACCTCAAATATTTATGTATGAATCAATCCATGTTTCCTTTCTGTCCAAAAACAAAATATATTTATATGGGCTAGAGCAGTATAAAACATAAGAACATGTCTTGATGAGATTTTTGGACCCAAAATAAATACCTATAAAGATATAGCATAAATGATTTATTTGCTAAAATCTATTAGTATACTTTCCAAAAGACTACTATCTGGTATAATTTATATAGCTCAACTTTTAATTTCCCCTGATGTATGTATGAAAGCAAATCCTGTTAATTTACTACAAATAATATTAGAACTCTAACACAGGAGTACTGGAGAGACCATGGGAAACTGAAAGGAGATGTCTACAGTTCAAATAGGGACCTGTGGAGCCTACTGAGATTATTTCTAGATGAAGGGAATGGGCTCTACTTGCTGAAAGTTAACCCATGATATTGTGAGCCCAAAGAACTCACACATTGATATGAACCCTATGTTAGATCTCTGGCAAGCACAGTGAACAGCCTTCTCAGGGAAGTGGGTGGTGGGAGGTGGGTGGTGACTGTTGGCAATATAGAGATTGACAACCTGCATCCAGCTATGGGTCAGAAATTCAAATGGAGTATATTCACACTTGATTGACTATACATGTCACCCCCAAAATAATTCCAAGAGGGAATAGTGTTACCCAGTTCTATTGGGAGTTAAGAAGAGCTTTTATTGTTTAAATTAATAATGGCTGTCAGGGATGAACATTAATTTCTGTCTTTGTTTGGCTTTAAAAACTTCTGCTTTTATACGTATGATGTATATTTATGCTCTAAGAACATTTGAATTCTACAATTAGGAGCAAGTGTGAATCTTTAATGTCATTGAGGCCATGGTAGGAAGTTTGTCACAAATAGTAGGGGAGTACAGTTAGAGCAAAAAAGGGGCTACTATGAAAGTGACAGTTGGAAATGATTGTTCTAGACAAGAACTGGGTGCTGAAAGGAGATGAAGTGCTATTCATCATATCCCTTCAGTAATAATATTGCCAAACCATAATGTCTAAAAAAAAGGAAGACAGAGACAGAAATAGTCAGAAAGACAGAGAAAGAAATACAGAGACAGAGAGGTGATACAGAGACAGAATGTAACAGAGTGACAAAGACAGAAAGGAGAGACAGTGACAAAGAAAGAAATAGGATAATGTTTATGATTATTATAGCTTAAAAATATGAAAATTAAAAATAGAGACTCATTGAGAGAGTGAGAAAGAAAGAAAGAAAGAAAGAAAGAAAGAAAGAAAGAAAGAAAGAAAGAAAGAAAGAAAGAAAGAAAGAAAGAAAGAAAGAAAGAAAGAAAGAAAGAAAAAGAAAAAAAAAGAAAAAAAGAGAGAGAGAAAGAAAGAAAGAAAGAAAGAAAGAAAGAAAGAAAGAAAGAAA